>BQNB010029049.1:0-23950 GCA_026074375.1 Tanacetum coccineum
CTCAGATATGTGGCTAATCAAAAGAAAAAAGGATACATCCACCATGGATGCAAATATAATTATTTGCCCCGCCAAAAAGCGAACAATCACAATCTTAATCAAACACACCGAGACTCATCATAGCTTCTTTTTTCGTGATGACGTGGCACTAACATTTGCTGGTTTCAAATGATCAGTTGGCTCAGAGAAGTGTCTAAAGCACTCTTATTCATCATTGTCTGGTTAAGGTGTCATACAATACACACCATGTGTTCACAACAACAAACAATATAACATGCATTAGACCAGGTGATATGCTACTCACAGTTTACGTGTTTTTATACGAAGAACATGAATAACACATCAGCTGGCCTAATGGCATTTGTCACTGTCACATGTGCCTAATTAGAAAGCATCTTCTTAACATCAGCACGCGTGATAGTGACAAACTCTTATCTCAAGCATGGCGTATTAGCAACTACGTAGTAATACATCAATTTCAACAATGTATAATATAACCCAACCGCTATACAACGAAGCTGTTTAATTAGCACTAAAGGCTCAGGTAAGAGGCAAATATTTTTTTTATAAAAGGCTCAGTTCAATAAATGTGGCTGCAAGCAAATCACGCCGTCGTGCCTACATATTCAGATTCCGCATAGCCATAAAAAACACAAAGGAAACAAATCTTGTACAATAGCCTGTCATAACATGCAAAGCCAGGAAGACCACCATGGCTGCATTAGTATAAATGCCCTGCCCAGATACGAAAATCCTCACACTTTGTATGGCACACAGATTTTACTAAAAAGCAGTCTTCCCCAAAAAACATGCAAACAAATGCGCGCCTTTCAATAGTTACCATCAAACAAAGAGGAATCTAATCCGCGATGGCTAACCACTCTAGGCAGTTATTTAAGAATAACGAAAGCAACACAACTTGTCGGTTTCGAAAATCTCAAATAACTACATAGAGTGTTTAAATCTCCCATAAACTACAAATTGCGCCTGCAAGTGTACTTTCATAATTTAAATCAGGACATGGCTCCTACGTTAACAACTCTAGGAAATTATTCAAGAACAACGAAAGCGACACCACCTGTCAGTTTTGAAAATCTTGAATAATTTCCTAGAGTGTTTGAAATCAGAAACCATTTCTTGTATTTAAACACACACGATAACACCCCAACCCCTTTCACATTCGAGAGATCATTCTCGTGCCCAAGTTAGCAGTCAACATGGAAACATACATAATTTGAATTGTGAAATCGGTGTTGTGGACTTTTGACATGGACACAGTGTTGCTCAATTGAAAGAACATAAATAAGACGAAGGTTCATGTAAGCAAACAAAGAATAATACACAAATGAATACTTGTGGTTGTGTTAGTCTTAGAAATATTAAAGTCAAAAAAGAATGTATTCGGTCATCTTAGTCAATATTAGTCTTAGTTTGTAATAGGCTAGTCGGGTTTTACGGGCTTGGACTGTAGTCTAATATTGTTCATGTTTTAGACTTATAGCCCATCCAAATGCCAAGCCTGGCCCAGTAAGAAAGCCCGTACGCCATCTTATGGCCTTAAACTATAAAATCCCCTCTCCACACATGGAGAGGGTGTTGGTTGTTTTTCTTTTCTCATAAGAAATAACATCCTTCCAACATTCGTATCTCTCTCTCTCTCTATCTCTGTAACTTTCGTATCTCTTTCTCTCTCTATATATTCATCATGGTTTCGTAAGTGTTATGTGTTAGAATTAGTAGATATTTGGGAACAACATGTGGTATCAGTCGCCAAGGGAAATTTTGGTCGTGTTTTGTGATTAAACACTAGGTTCTTTTATTCAAATATCACGGTTTCGGAAATAGGAAGAGGTTTCGGAAAACTTCGTAGAAGTTTCTTTTTAGTTAAAGTGTTAAAGTTAATGTTTTTATGGATTAAAAGTGGTCTTAGAATAAGCGTTATTTAAAAAGCAAGGATTTTTTAGCTTATGTTAGCTTATTTCTTCCATACGAAACCCTTATAAAAAATAGCATCAAAAACTCATTTTAAGTGTGCATGATTTATAGAGTTTGTATTTTTATGAAAGATTGATGTGTCTATAACACGTTTTCATAAAAATATTGGATTAAAACACATAAAAAGTGGGTTTTTGAGTAATTTGTGTAACCGTATACGAACAAAAATGGTTTGGGAAAACTGTACTATCAAAAAAAGGTGGTTTCGTAATCTTGGTTTCGTACTAGTGTAGTTTTGGTTTCAGAAATTTGAAGTTTCGGTTTCGTATTACAGAGGTTTTGTATCACAGTGGTTTCGTATTATAGAGGTTTCGTATAACAGAGGTTTCATATTTCAGGTTTCAGAAAAGTGTGGTTTCGGTTTTGTATTTCAGGTTTCGGAAATTTGAGGTTTCGGTTTCGTAATCTTGGTTTCATATTCTAGGTTTTGAAAAAGTGTGGTTTCGGTTTCGTAATTTGGACTTTCGAAAAGTTAAACCTAAACGTGTACTTAGTACTAAAGATGTACTTAGTACTTCTCAACAAAAGGTTAGTACTGACAAGGAAAAAGTTAGTACTGCCAGACCAATAGTTAGTACTGACGGATCCAAAGTTAGTACCGACAAGGAGAAAGATAGTACCGATAGAACAGATGAAGGTACTGATGATCAAACTGAAGGAGGAAGGGCTACTCAAACTACTCAAACACATACTTCTACAATATTTGGAGATGATGAAACAATAGCACAGGTTCTTCTCAACATGAGCCAAGCCAAAGCAGTTTCAAGAGAGAAGGAGAAAGGAGTAGAGTTTAAGGATATTGAAGAGACTGAGAGACCTAGGCCTACTTCAACTAGATCATTATTGACATTAAAGCCTCTTCCAAAGATTGATCCAAAAGACAAAGGGAAAAAGAAAATTGAAGAGGAAGATGAGTCTGAAAGTGAATCTGATGGTATTCCTGAAGCTGAAAAGAAGTTTAAGCAGCTTGCCAGTGATGAAGAAATGGCTAGGAAGGTACAAGAAGAATGGGAAGGTGAAGAGGAAAGAAAAAGATTAGCTGAAGAAGAAGCTACCAATGATGCTCTCATAAGAAATTATGATAACATAAAGGCAAGAATGAGGGCTGATAGACTTCTGCTTGAAAAACTTCAAGAAGAAGAAAGAGAGCAATTCACAGTAGAAGAAAGAGCAAAATTCCTTCATGACACAATTGTGCTCAAAGAAAATGCCTTGCTCAACACAAAGATCAGTTGCTTATCAGGAACGAACACTACAAAGAATCAACTGAGAAATCCAATGGCGGACCCTACTTTGATGCATGTAAGGAAAAACTTCAAGCATTCTGATTTGAAAACCAAGAAGTTTAAGGAAATACAAGCTCTGTATGAAAAGATTAAAAGGTCAGATGAAGATTTCATTTCTATTGGGTCTGCTGAAGATGAAAGACTGATCAAAGAGATGAATGAAAAAGGGATTGATTCTTCTAAGAATGAAAGTGTCAAGGAGGAGGATAAAGAAGAAGAAGGTACTAAGAAAAGAAAGGGTGGTCATATCAAAATGATTGCAAGGAAAAAAGAAAAGATCTCAATCGGATGTTGACAGTGATGATGAACATAAAAAATGCCTGAAGATTGTTACATTTGAGAGTATCTTAGATAGTGAGATAATGGAGAAGAAATCAGTTATTGCTAGATTGAACAAGGTATCATCACCAGATGGAGATTATCTTGTTATCTACAGAGCCAATGGGAATTTTAGGGCATTCAACTATCTCATGGAGGTACTTCATATTTTTGATAGGCAAGATCTATTTCATTTGTATGACTTGATGAGGGAGCAGTACTCAGAAGTTACATTAGATGGATTTGCATTGATTCTTTGGGGAGACTTGAAGATTATGATGGAATCCTCAACAGAAGGAAATGAACAAAGTGACTTCTGGAGTGGTCAACAAGATTGGAAGATTGTCACATGGAGGTTGTATGAATCTTGTGGAGTCTGCATACTGGAATTTGAGGATGGGATAGTTATTCATATGTTGGTTGAAAGAAGATATCCTCTCTCAAAAGATTTATTGCAAAGGATGCTTGATCTTGGTTTGGAAGTTGAAAGAGAAAGTTCTGTTGCTCTTGATTTGATAAGATTTATTAAGCAACAGATAGATGAAGAATGATGTTGTGAATGGAATTGAGAAGGGTTTGAGTGTTGGCTAACCACCACACAACAAATGGTCATCAGTTCACCATGCTTAATAGGCATAAGAACTGGCTAGTCCATAAGCAAACGGCTTGTGGTAAAGACTTCTCAAATCCGTTTATGGTTGACAATTTACCAAAAATTGTAGGGTTTTCAACTCACCTTGCTTCATTGGTGAAGAGTTGGCTAGTCCAAGATCAAACAGTTCTTGGTAAAGACTACTCAAATCTGTTGATAGCTGATAGTTTGCTAAAAACTATATGGTTTATCAATGCACCATGTTATGGCAATGAAGCATTGGCTAGTCCAAAAGCAAACGGTATTTGGTAAAGACAAATCAATTCCGTTGATGGTTGACAGTTTACCAAAAACTGTATGGTAATTAACTCACCATATTTTTGAAATAAAGAGTTAACTATCCCAGAGCAAACGGCTACTGGTAAAGGAACATCAAATCCGTTTATGGCTGGTAGTTTGCCAAAAACTACAAAGCCAACTTAGTTGGATTGTTGCTGAAAAGATGTTGCTGTGTTGCTGAGAAGACAAAGTTGCTGCTGAAGATGGATAGTGTTTAAAGATCAAGATATGTTAAAGTGTTTGGATACATCCTCTATGAATTTAAGAAGATAAACCTGAAGAAACATGAAGTTAAAAGAGTTCAACATTCATGTTTAAGGGAGGATTGTTGGGAATTATGTTTTCCTAACTTAGTACCGTTAGTAATAATAGTTAGTACCGATAGTTATAATTAGTACTGACAGTACAAAGTGTTAAGTACTGATCAGATAGTTAGTACTGTTAGTAGAAATTAGTTAGTACCGTTTAAGAGATATGTATGAGATATTCTAGGAAAAGATATGTATTATCTTTTACGCGTTTTGTAAGCCTGTTAGGGTTTATCCTTGGTTTATAAAAGGATCCCTCATGGCATAGTTAGAGAAAGGAGTTCAATATATATCTCATACAATCATATCTCATAGTTAGTAATCTGTAATCACTCAAAGCAGATTAATAGAAATCATTATTTAGTTTTTCATTGTTCTTCTTAGTACTTGTGTTAAGATTCCGCATTAGCACATAGTATTCATAGTCAGTGTTTCTATATAGTCAAACTGTATTTATACAAGTTGGCTATCACCCTTAGTAGGCTGCAAAGATCTATTCAGTTTGGGACTCACAGTTTTACTTAAAAAATTTCGACCCAAACTTAAGTGGAAAACCAAAATAAGGTTATTAACTGATTTTAAGAGTTAAGGTATGATTAAGGTAAGATTTGAGCTCAAATATTAGCTTAGAGACTAATAAGAGCTTATTCAGTAGCTTATGAATTTTAGCTTAGCATTTAATAGGAAAAGTGAGAGTTTATGAAAACAAAGAGCTTATGACAAAATAAAACTAAATTTCATTAATGAAAGCTGAGTTACATTACTTGAAAGGAAATTACATAATCTAAAAACTAAAATTAAGCTAAAATTAAAAGCTACTAACAAAACTAGGTCCTGAATGTGTGTGAAGTGTGAGCTATTTATAGCCAGTTGATGAAGATTCTAGTCCTTTGAGTGCTTCCCACACCTCTTCTAACCTCACCCCTTCAATTCCTTCAATCATTGGGGTTTCGTTTATGGCCGTTTGATCAGCTAGCAATCCTTTGATGTGACAGCTTGTGTTACTTGTGTGAGTGAATGTAGTATAAATCCCCTTCTCTCTTGTGCTTTCTTCATAGCCACTTGTGATTCCTTGCTAGCTTTGGCCAATGAGAGCTTTGATATGACTCATTTGTCCCTGACATTGTGTTGTAGAGCCTCTAAATTGTCGTCCTTGACCCTCAATTAAGAAAAGCCCCTTGATTTACCCTAGTTGGTGAAATGGGGACGAAGCATGAACAGTAACATGTCTTCGCGCCTTTTTAATTGTAAAACGGGTAAATTAGATTTGAACTTTGGTCATATGGCAAATTCAGTCCTTGTCTTTGGTTATCACAAGTTATAGTGTAAAATAACTTTCATAATTGGCAGTTTAAGTCCCTGTGGTTTAATAAAAGGAAATTGGGCTAGGGTTTTGGGCTTTTGTATCCGGGTAAGGTTATTTAGGGAAATTGGCCCATTTAGCTTTAAAGGACTAATTGTGTAACTTTTGGAAACTTAAGGGACTCAGATGGTAATATTGGAATTTTTGTCCTTTTATGGATGACTTTTGTTGACCAAGGTTGACTGGAGGTTGACCACGGCTTGGATTTGAAGATGATGGTTGCAATACAAAGAAAGCTTAGAAAAGGGATAAAGCGAATTAATATTCAACTCAGTAGAAAAGTACCCAAGAAATCTAAAGGTGAATAAAAGAACAAGAATATACAGAAGTAATAAGAAGCAAGCAGCAGAATTATGAGCAAGAAAGGAAGAGTATAAGATAGTGGTTAGCAGTTGTTCTAGATTGAGATGAAAACCTTGGATCAGATATTTTGTCTGTTTATTATCCTATAGTTGATTGGAATCTCGGAACTTAGGTAAGTGTTGATTGGGGATATTAAATGTTTTTAAGATAATTAGAGCAGTAGTGAGAAAACTAGTTATCAACAAAACCATTCTCTAGTTATGACTAAGAATTTGATAGACTAGACTTAATGGATTTGCACAGATTGGTGATGAAAAGGTTTGAAGACAATACTCCAGAAGGTTATAATTTGTTGCTTTGGGGAGATCTCAAGGTAATGTTTGAACCAAATGCTGAAGATGAAATTTGGGAGTAATGACAGGATTGGGACTCTTGGAATTAGCTGGAAATGTATGGAAATTGTGGAGTTTACCAGTGCAGATGGATGGTACATTGACCTTGTTTCAACATGTTAGTAGAGGAAAAGATATCCACTCACAAGGAAATGTTGAAGTAAAATGTTGAACTGGAAGCTAGAAGTGATGTTGAGAGTACTATGCATTTGGAGATATCCAAGGTTTATCAAGTCACAGGTAGAAGAATGAAGAAGTGTTTTGATACATCCTCCTAGTGTTCAAGATGTTGAAAATGAAGAAACTTGATGATTAACTAAGTGAATATCAAGTTTAGGGGAGGATTGTTGGGAATTATGGACTTCTACAACTTAGTGTTGCTGATTCAACTTGATACTGCTGGTGATGGTTAGTGTTGCTGATGAAGATTCGTGAAAATTAGTCTAAGTTGTTAGTTTAATACTGCTTTAGTTATCATTAGTTTGGTTACTGCCAGTCACATTGTTAGTACTGTCAGTATGTTAATATGTTAGTTAATGTTAGTGTTGCTAGTCTTATATAGTTAGTACTGCATATTTTTATGGATATGAATGTGTTAAATTAGGATATTAGATATGCTATTATCATTATTACGCATTTTGTAAGCCCATTAGGGTTTCCTTGTGTGTATAAAGGAACCATAAGCATAGATCTTATATTCAGTCTTTCATAGTTTTTCATTGTCTTAAGTTTGTAATCCCTAAACATTGTCAAAGAGTGTTCGTATTATAACATTAGAGTTATTGTTGTTGGTTGTATTTCTGTATGTTAAACATTCATTACTGTTATTCCTTTCTTAGTGGTTAATAACTTGATTCCGCTTAGTTTTTATTCATTATCAAAGTTTCAATCTTAGTACCTTTGGATTTATCCAAGGATACTAAACTTTACATCAAGCTAAGGAGTTTAAGATCTGTTCATTGGGATCAACAATTGTTGTATCCAAATTGTTCATGTCAGCCACATGCTTCATTATCTTCAATCTTCTCTGAGAAGTTCAAAATATGTTATAATCTTCCAACGTAGGCCTATTTGGGATCAAATGGATGTTCATGGTTTTTTTCCACCAACGCATTAACCTTTATTTGTGCTAGCATTATTAACCATTGTTAGTTGCTGTTAAGCATTACTCTTTCCTTCTCTTGATCATTACATTCACTTTCTTTTTTTGGGTCTTCATCAACCTTCTTTCCATCATCACTTGAAGGTTTGGATTCATCATCATGAGAACTCTTTGGATCTTAGGAATATGGTGGATCAACAGGTCCATTTTGGTAGCAAATGTAATCTTTGACAGGTTCTGTCTTATTTTCTAAGTTGACCCATACATTACTCACTTGCTTTTGTACCTGCAAAACCAATTAGACTGTGTACCTGCAAACATTGGCTCATTGGTTTGTTCTTGTCTAGTGAATCAATATCAAATAGCCAATCTGGTTCTTACTAACCTCAATATTAGGTGTACTCTCATAAACATAATATGCAAGTTTTCTTCCACTATCCTTGTTCTACTATTGAATACTCTTAAAACTTTACTATTCAAATAGTATCCAACAAAGTACCTCATTAGCCTTTTACCATCAAATTTGTCTAAATGATCTTTTGGTATTTCGAATGGTACAAGACACCCAAATGGTCTCATAAACTTAATAGTTGGTGTTCTACCTTGAAAAATAGCTTCATATGGGGTCTTGTTTTGAGGCTTAACTACTAACACTTTATTTTGCGCATAGCAAGCAGTATTAACTGCTTCTGCCCAAAAAGTAGTTTGCAACTTAGAATTAGCTAGCATAGTCCTAGCTGCCTCAATTAGTGTCCTATTCCTCCTCTCAGCAACTCCATTTTGTTAAGGAGTTCTAGCTACACTAAACTGTCTCAAAATACCCTTCATGTCACAAAACTGATTCATTTCTCTGTTTTTGAACTTTTTTTCATTATCACATCTAATCACTTTAACCTTGTGATCTACTAGATTTTCTATTCCAGTTATAAAGGACTTAAGAATGCCACTAGTTTCATCCTTAGTAGCTAAAAAGAAAACCCATGTAAACCTACTGTAATCATCTATGACAACTACGCAATACATTTTCTTCATAAGGCTTTTTACAAATGTTAAACAACAAGTCCATATGCAACATAGGTAAAGGAAGACTCGATTGAGTTCTATGTTTTGGACTTACATTGTTTCTCAGTGGCTGTTTCCCATTTGACAAGCAGCACAGAGTTTGGTCATTTTCAAAAAGTTTGGAATGGTATAACTCTTACTAGATTTCCCTTTACCATTTATTCTATGCTTTTAAAATTTAAGGACCTAACCTTCTTGTAAAGTTTTGAGATTCCATCAGTGTGGCTTTGCAAAAAGGCAAGTTAAACCTCCTTAGGACGATGTTCTTTAAATCAACACTATACATATTGTTCTTTCTAGGAACTCTAAGTAAAACTTGACTTTCATCAATTAACTTAAAGTTTGGAGATAAAAAAATACATCCAGTGAACACTATTCTTTTTATCACACATTTGTAAGACACTAAAGAGATTAAACTTTAACTCTCTCACAAAATACACATTTTCAAAATCTAGATTACCAGTTCTAATGGTACTTTTTCCTGTAATTTTCCCTCCTTTAGGGTTTCCTCCAACATAGTCTATAAGATAGGACATGTTCCCTGTCATGTGCCTTGAGCTATCAGATCAACTCACTTTCTTGATAATATAAATCCATTTGTGGATTGTCCTGCACATTAGATAATAAAATCAGTTTCTTTTAGGGACCCAATCCATCACTGACTTGGATCTGCCTTGTGCATCAATATAATCAAAGTTTTTTAGGATGATTGATGTACTGTTGTGTTTAGAAACATGGTCTAAAACTTTATGCTTTGTTTTCCAAACCCAACAAGCTAAGGCCTTAACAGCATTAAAATTATTTCCCTTAACAACATTAACTACTGCTTTTGGCCTAGCAGTATTAAATTTTTTATCCCCAACAGTATTAACCCTTTGATTAATATTACTGTTTTTAAATGTTGTGTTCTTATGAATGGGCCTCTTAACAGTTGAATGTGTTGTTTTAGAAAGATATGACATTATTCTAGCAACATTCACTGTTGTTTTTGAATGAGCGGCATTAACTTGTCTAGCGGTATTAACCAATACTGCTATTTTTGAAATATTTTGTCTAGCAGTATTAATTTAAAAAGGGTGGAGCACTATCGGCCGTCGACCAGACCCGGACCAGCACGACCGGACCGAACCGATCAGACCGGACCGAACCGAGGTTATTTCGGTTACCGGTACGCCAGGTCCGGATGTTTTTAGACCAATTCGGTCCTCGGTCCGGTCGGTCCCGGGTACCGGTTGCCGGACCAAAACACTGAAGATTAAGGTGTAGGACCGGACCGGCTCCGTAGGAGCGACCCGGACCAAACTGACCCGGACCGGGGACAGTACCATTTTCGGTCCGGTCACTCGGTCCGGAGTTTTGGGTACTTTTCGGTCTCGGGTCCCACAATGGGCGGTCCCCCCGGTCCTGGGAGGGGGTCCCTGGAACCGTGCTCACCCCTAGTATTAATTGATACTAAACCAGACTTCATTAGTACTGCTCTTGGAACCATGTTCTTTTGAGCACAGGGGTAAGTCTTTTTAGCAAAGTTTTGATGATTCACCCTTTCCTTCATCAAGTGCTTTGAGAAGCCACTTCCTGTTATCTCTCTTATGGTTTAGATATCGTCTGAATCTACTTGCCCATGATATATAACTACCCCTTTCAAGCATAGGAGGCCTAGTCTCAAAACTGGCATCAGCAAGGGATTGTTGATATATTTTGGATGTCGACATGTATTATGATTCAAAGCTTAGATCTTTGTACACGAAAATGAGTGATGTTTGTAAGAATAGTATCAAACTCGGTAACAGTTGTCAAATTTAGACAACACTATTCATAGATAACAAGTAGTCTGAATATCGATAAACTTCTTGAACAGTACACAAACTCGGACAACAAATACTAACAAACTCGGTATTCCTAAAAACTTAATAAACTCATAAATAATCTTGCTTCAAACTCGATAAAACCAAATTTTGAAAAATTCAACAATTATGGATTATTAATAACCACAAATTCGATTAAACCGAAATTTATGATCACTAGATAATCCAAAAGTCCGTTAATATCAAATTCGATAAAACCGAATTTGATTTCTGAATTTTCAGAATTTGAAAAAATTTGTTTTTCAATACTCCAATTCACGATAAAAACCGTGAAATGAATGTATGTTATGACTTTGAAAGCTTATTTCCGAGATTAAACGTATCAACACCTTATTCACAATTTTCGATAGAACCAAAAATGTAAAACTTATATTTTCGATAGAACCAAAAATGTAAAACTTATAAAACTCGATAAAACCGAGTTTGAGAATAAGCACCTAATATACGATTTTTGATAGAACCGAAAGGTCGTATATATCTATTACACAACTAATACTACTGAATCTGCCAAAACTACAAGAAAAATGATCCGAGAGAAGAAATAACGACTTCCGAGAATGCTAAGATGCTTCCGAGAACTTTAAAAACACTTCCGAGAACTGTAGAGAATGCAAAACTACACTCGATCACACCCAATTACTCGAATTTGCTGCCAAAACTTATCTCAAAAGCTCAAAACCTTCAACCGAATTCTTCGAACATCATTTTTTTCTCGGACACAAATCGAATCCGAACTAGGATATAAACGACCCCTGTGACAAAACCTCACAAAATGAGCACTCTAATTCTCTATTGGTGATTGATACCACTTGTTAGGTCACATTAATCTTGAATAGAATAGCAGAGAGAGGCAAGTATTTGAAATTCAAATGAAATAAAAGTGGAGGGAAAATTGAAAGAGTTTGTACAAGTGACATCACCCCTCAAATGAAAGATTAGAGAGGGTATTATAGTTAATAGGAAGGAGCTTCCCTACCTTATTTTCCTAACTTGTCACATCTAGCCCTTAAACTCACTTTGGTAATTAATCAATTCATTTTCTTTTAGCATAATATACCTTATTACAAACTACTTTGACATTATCAAAAGAAACACTAATTACTTAAATAATACAAAATCACATAATCGACACTTTTAATGATCCTAACATGTTATTTGAAGAGGACACAAAAGCATGTTTCTAAATGTGCTTGAAAAATGAGAGCTAGACCTCCCTTCACTATCTGGTTCATACACCTTGATATTGTTGTAGAGATCATCCTGGCTCAGTGTAATCCAAAATCAGCTTTATTCCTACACACAACACACATGTATGTTCCACTCAGGTGACAAACTTCTTAATAACTTTTGATTAACATCTTCTTGTGAAAGCTTTTCATCAAAAAGCTCCAACTAACTCACAAGCTTTTGAAGCCTATCAAAAGTTTAATCAAGCATCTCTAAGCTTGGAGCAGTGAAGTTTTCATATTGCTGCTTTAAGAGATTCCTTTGAGTCTTTCTTGTAGCTGCATTCCCACCAAATCTCTTTTCATTAACAGCATCCAATAACTTTCTTAAGCATCTTTATAGAGTTAAACTTTAACTAATGTTCATTGGGAATGCCCATCATTAAAGTACTTCTAGCTTTTACCTCTAATCTTCTCTGAGCCTTTCCTTCAACAGTTGTAATAGGCATCTTTGTCATAACTCCTTCCACAATTTTTGTTTTTAGAAAGGTTGCACCATTCTCTATGACTTCCTATAGTGCATAGTCTATCATCTGGATATATTGTTCAAGTCATCATCCTCCATTATCTCATACTCCCAAGTTTAGCTTGGGGAACTTTGATGCATCCTCCATTGTGTCAGAATCTTGATCCATATCTTTTTAGTAAAACATGTCTTTTTATTCACAACTTCTCAACAAAAAGCGTTGATACCACTTGGTTGATCCCCACTTTAATAATCTAATTCCTTAAGCTATTTTAAGTTAGTTTATATTAGATAAATCTAACACAACAATAGTAGACACTATGTTTGAAGGTATTAAAGAGTATATACGTGTTTAGCCTTTAAAATATGTAGACCAATCTGGACTTACATTAGTTTACTAAAAGGTAAGACACAGAGGGAACGAGTTATGATCATTGTATAAGTTCGAATGTGTACCTTTGATCTAACATACCCCGCCATACTGTCCATGGAGGGTGAGGATCATTTGTAAAAAGAGAATGTGTTCTTGTATTCTCTCGTCTAGTCCAACACCTCTTTCCCACTTTTTCCTTTCTCTCTAATAATATTTCAAACATTGTTCAAATCCGTCCCCGACCTCCGATCTATTCTTGTTACTAATATATTCTTATCATAACAATTGGTATCAGAGCTAACCTGGGGTGTATTGTATTCGTGTGTGTTGGATTTAGTGTTTTCGTTGTGGTTTTTGAGCTTGTTTTGGCTTATTATTGAGATTATAGTTTACGGTTTAACCGTGGCTCAATTTTTTTTCTTTTCTCTTGATTATTTTTTTCTAATTGTTACATGTCAACTTTTACAAAATACATAATTTTTTTTTCATACTATTTGTGGCTTCATGTTCACTAAATAATTTGTTTTTCCTATTGGCATTATGATCAACAGTGGGTGCGAATTGGTTAGTCAACAAAATGGTGTGTTTTTAGTTTGAAAAAAGGAGAGACACCAAGTTTTGTTAACTGTGCCTGCTTATTCAATTTCTTTAAGAGATTTTGAGCTTATAAACACAAAATGTTTTTAAACCTAAAAGCTTATTGTCGTGCATATTTAAAGCTTTATTTTGGTTGATGCTTATTGGATGTTACAAGGTTTTGTAGAATGAAACAAGATCAAACTCGGCAGAAACGAAGAGAAAAAGAAGTCGCATACAAGGGTTGAATAGTTATTTGGAACCGATCTAATTGTCCTAACTAGAAATAAGCGTAGCACCGAACAAGTACCCACCTCATACAACCGAAACAAGTCTCAATCTTTGATGACCCGAACTAGTGAACCGAACAAGTTCAACCTTGAGGAACCGATCTAGTTGTTTCAATAGCAACCGAATGAGTTAGAAACTTCTTGAACCGAACGAGTGGAACACGACTAGAACCGAACGAGTAACAATCTAAAGGACCGAACAATTTTTTTTTTGATGTGAACCGAACGAGTCTTCCTAGTTGAGCCGAACTAGTCAACTAGAAAGCACAACCGATCTAGTATTTGTCCCCTACATAGCCGATCAGTAAAACTAATAAAAGAAACCGAACAAAAATTTACGACGTTTTAACAAATTTTTGGATTTTGGTTTCGAGTGAAGATGCTCGACGGAGCCTAAGACATACACCAACGATGCTCGTCATCGTTTGATCTGGAATCTAGGTTAAAGTTTGAATGTTAACCAGACGATAACCGTCACAACACCGCGGAATTAAAATCACAAACGTTGCATATCTTGTCAAATGGATTATCACTTTAAACAACGAAGAACAATTGAACAGGAGGAAACACGTGTAAAATTATTTACAAAAATTCGACTTACACTCTTAGTCCCTGGATTATAAGACACCACCTTCATCATAAAGTACATTGTTGCCTTAAAAACCCTCTACTTTTGTTGAGAATTTAGTTTATACAAAAACCGTTAGTCCTTACATTGCTACAATTTAACCATAGTCCTTCCAAAAAGCAACACGTTTGTGCACCAGTTATCCATTTTATGCTCATTAGATCGTCAACAAAAATACCCACGTATTCATGTTTCAACCAATGATTTCACCAACAACAATTTATTTATTCACGTTTTTCGTGATTTAGCAAAATCCTGTTAAGTCGTTTTTTTTTGCGGTTTAGAATCATAAGAATTGTAAAAATCCCGTGAAGTTAATTGATTACAACAACACAACAAACACGATACATAACACTAAAAACGATCCGAATAAGATTCACAAATTGACAAACGGCTAGATGATTCGACTAACGATACCAAGTGATCACGAGTGTTGATTCTTGGTCATCACCTATATTTTGATCTAGAGTTGGGTTTCACGAAGGCGTCTACTTATTTCATCATCGAGACTTCCTGTCTATTGCTAACTCGACCTTTTTTCTTCACACCCAATCAAATCGATTGATGACTTGCTTGAACGTACAACGGTTATGATTGAGACTTGAATTATCTAGTTACCAGCAGTCAGGGGTGGTTGGATTACCACCTGATAACTACACTTAAAGGAGTTACATTGTAGTCCCAAGTGTCACACTCAGAAGACAGAATGTGGATAATTTGAAAGGTGTTGTACATCTTATACTTGTTCAGGGTTAGTGGTATAGAAGTACTTTATAGATTTAATCTGGCACCGTTCTTCAATCAACAACAGTGAAAGCTTAAGTAACAATTTGGGGGATTTTTCTTTCATATTCCAAGTTTTGGTATATCGAGTTTACTTCACCAAGTGATCATTACATAGAAGAACAGAATACGAGGTTGGTAAGTTAGCCAGAGAGTTTAAAGGTTGAGATGTAATCAACAATTCTCAACGGGATTCCAAGAACCATGGTAACTATCACATCTAAGCAAAATCTCAAAGTTCTACAAAACTACATTCAAATACAAGACCTTGATTATACCAAGTTTTTTTTATTTGCTTCCATCCTCTAAACATTTCTGAAGGACAAGAAGGGTAATGCTTCGTTTGGGATTCAAGATTTGTGCTTAAGATAAGAACTTCTCAAGTATATAGACGTACACGACAATGATGCTTCCGAGAGTTCGCAACCATCATAGGGGAAAATGTGTACATCCGGGACTTAGTTGACTTTGTTGTTACCATGTCAACTTCTAGGGGGAAGTAGTGTATACTACTTAACTTAGCATGGTTTATGAAGTATTCTGCATACGTAAGAAGAATTGTTGCTAATTTCTCGCATGTACCCCTGAACAAATATTCACCAAGCCCTAATGACAAGAAGCAGTGGTCGTTGGTGTGGTTTGACTTCAACAAAATTCCACTGTGCACGTAAATGAACAAGAGTAGAAGAATATTCAAGCAACTTTCAAGTTTCAGAATCCCTTTTTTTGCCCCTAAGATATAGATTTGTTTTGAGGGGAAGCTGATTCCAAGAAACTTCACCAAAAGAGTCTATGAAGAAATCTTTTTGAGAACATAATGCTGCATGAATTGGGGGAAGTTAATCCAGTTCATGCATACTAACAAAATGGTTCCTTAACAAGTAAAGGACAATAAGATCCAAAGCTGGAGAACACGTTTCAAGACCAATGAACTTCGAAGAATCTTCCAAGCTTTGGAAGCGCTTTGGAAGACTTTATTTATTTTTATTTGTACCAAGATAGAACATTGTAAGTAATTCCATATGATCCTACATATGGGGGAAGATTGTTAGCCTTTTAAAATATGGTGACTATCTCTGCTAATTGACATTATTTTTTACTAAAGTAAGACACACAGGGAAACTAGTTATGACATGGTAAAAATAGAATTGTGTCTGACCTATAAATTCCCCCTCCGATACTTCCATGAGGGTGAGGATTCATTTTGTAAAAGAGTGTGAGTTCTTGATTCACTCCGCTTAACACCTACCTCTTTCCCGCTTTTTCCTACTCTTTAAAGAATATGGCTAAACATTTGTTCAATCCTCCCCGACCTCCGGATCTTTCTTGTTAGCTAGTGATTTCTTATTATAACATACGGAATCTAATCTTTAATATTAAGAAGAATTATCAATGAAACAGTAATTCAATGAACATACAATTCAACAAATAAGCTCCAATATTATTAATAATAATAATACGAATCATAGGTTTAACATAAAATAGAATTAACATAGTTTAAATTAACTTAGTTTAGTTAACCAAAATATTGATAAAATAAAAGTTCAGTTCTCTCTCTTAGTGATCGACACCCTACTTACCACAAAACTCCATCTGATCGGGTACACTGCCCGTTAAAGTGTTGTTTTAGGTAAAGTCGGCAAAATATAAATTTAAAACTTGCAAACTCTAGAATAAACCATACACAACAACACAATCAAGTTTATGGCGCCGCTGCCGGGGAGTGAAATTTTAATCTTGACTTTTATTTAATATTTTGGTTTTTAACATTAGATTAACTTAACCCCTAGAATTAGTGTAATTTAGATTAATTAGTGTAATATAGATTAGTGTAAAAATTTGTAAAATTCTATATATTTGTTTTAATTGTTTGCTTGTTTTATTTGTGTGTTTTAATTGTTTTCTATATACTGTTCTGGTCGATAACTTGATATGGCGTATTCACCTTAATTGGATATGGCGTATCTAACTTTCTTTACCAATACAACGTATCCATTTTACCGATCAATACGGCGTATTCAATTAATTGAATACGGTGTATCGACTTCAGCTTACAGTAACTTTGCAAGACTATTTTTCTAGAATAGCTTTACTTCAAATCATGTCTTTCTTTTCTGGAACAGCATTCGGATTATATCCATATCAGTTTACATATCTAAAAAGAAGATTAACAATGGAAGAAATGTTATACAAATTTATCGATGAAGGAAAACGAGAACACGATGAGATGAGTGCATTCATTAGAGAATTCAGAACAACCAACGAGCTCATGTATAAAGAAAGGAACAATACACTAAGTGAGCTCAAGTTCGAAGTGTACGGGTTGTCAAAGGTAATCAATAACGTGCTGATATCAGAATGAGAAGCTAAGGGAGTTACAACTAGAGGAGGAAAAACCACAACTTTGAGAATTCTCAATGACAATACCGACATTCATGATAAAGGACCTTCGGTTTTCATTCATGACAAACCGGATGCACCAAAAGAAGTCCTCATTAAAAATGAACCTCAGAAAGCCAAAGAACAAGTTGTTCAACCATCAATTGAGGTACAAACACCATCGATCCCTTTTCCCCGCAAATTGAGAAAAGAAAAGGAAGAAGCTCAGCTTTGAAATTTCTTAGAAAATTTGAAGCAACTCCATATCAATTTTCTGTTCATTGAGGACCTAGCTCAAATTTCAAAGTACGGTAAATTTCTAAAAAGTTTGCTGACAAATAAGGTCAGGCTCGAAGAAGATTGTACAATTACGATGAACGAAAGATGCTCAGCCATATTACTCAACAATCTGCCATCAAAAGAAAAAGACCCAGGGAGTTTTACTACTCCTTGTAATATTGGCTACTTACATATTAATAATGTGTTAGCAAACCTATGAGCTAGTATAAGTTTAATGCCATACATGATTTATGAAAAGTTAGGTCTAGGGGAACCTAAACCTACTAGAATGAGCTTAGAACTTGTAGATAGATCCATCTGATACCTAAGGGAATAATCAAAAATGTGCTTATTAAAGTTGTTAGATATGCCCGACTCTAGAATTTCGATAATTTTATGGAGACCATTTTTGGCAACAGCCTGAGCAATGATTGATGTATTTAAATAAAAGATAACACTTAGGGTAGGGGATGATGAAGTAATCTTCGACGCAGATCAATCAATTAAGAGACCAACCACCGAGGATGATGAGTGTTATGGCATAGATGACTTAGATGAAACGATCAATATAGAAACTCGAGAATTGTTAAGGAATGATCAGTTGGATTCATTTTTTACTTAAGGGTCTGGAAAAATCAATTAATCAAGCTGACCTAGAAAGTTATGTTGAGTCTGGTATCGATTATGATCTTGGGACACCAATACGGCGTATCGACCCTACTAATACGTCGTATTCAGTAACACAGGAAACAACAAGGTCTGATGAAGTAAAAAGTGAACACCTTTATTTGGCTAGTGCCAATAAGATTGATGAAAAGAAAAACAAGTTGGAAAGAATTTACCACATCACTTAGAATACGCATATCTTTAAGGTGATAAATACTTTCCTATAATCATCTCATCTAAATTATCTGAAAAGGAGAAAATGTTTCTTTTACAAGTATTGGAGAAATACAGAGGAGCTTTTGCTTGGAAAATGTCAGACATCAAGGGAATAAGTCCATCATTCTGCACAAATAAGATCCTAATAGAGGATATTTTCAAACCAGTCATTCAACCCAAAGGCGTTTTATTCCTGAAGTCCTAGATGTGGTGAAAAATGAGATTGTTAAGCTGCTTGATTCTGGATTGATTTATCCCATCTTAAACAGTTCATGGTTAGCCCTATTCATGTTGTCCCAAAGAAAGGAGGAATGATTGTAGTTTTGAATGACAACAATGAATTGATTCCTTCTCGTAATGTTACTGGATGAAGAGTATGCATCGATTATTAAAAACTTAATGATGTAACTCGAAAGGATAATTTCCCTCTCCTATTTATCGATCAAATGTTAACACGTTTATCTGGGAATGAATATTACTGTTTTCTTGATGGGTTTTTAGGATTCTTCCAAATTCCAATAGCACCAGAGGATCAAGAGAAGACAACTTTCACTTGTCCTTATGGAACCTTTTGCTTATAGAAGAATGCCGTTTGGGTTATGCAACACACCTAAAACTTTTCAAAGATGTATGACGGCAATTTCTACGACATGGTGGAAGACTTTATGGAAGTATTCATGGACGATTTCTTTGTGTTCGGTAACTCTTTTGATTATTGTCTTGCTAATTTGAATAAAATGTTTGCTAGATGTGAAGAAACCAACCTTATGCTTAATTGGGAAAAATGTCATTTTATGGTAAAAGAAGGCATTGTTTTGGGACACAAGATTTCTGAGGCATGTATCGAAGTTGATAGAGCTAAGATCGATGTAATAGCTAAATTACCCTACTCAACAAACGTAAAAGGTGTTAGAAGTTTCTTAGGTCATGTAGGGTTTTATTGAAGATTCATAAAAGATTTTTCAATGATCTCTAAACAATGACCCAACTTTTGATGAAAGACGTAAAGTTTAATTTTTCTGATGATTGCAAAAAGGCATTAAATGTTTTAAAAGAAAAATTAACTACAACACCTATTATAATATCTCTCGATTGGAATGTCCCCTTTGAATTAATGTGTGATGCTAGTAATTTTGATGCTGAAGCAGTTTTAGGACAATGAATATATGGGAAATTCAAACCGATCTATTATGCTAGCAAAACACTGAATAATACCCAAGAAAATTACACCACTACTAAAAGAACTTCTTGTAGTTGTTTTCTCTTTTGATAAGTTTCGTCCCTATCATAACTTATCAAAAACTATAGTCTACACTGACCATTCTGCTTTGAAGTATTTGTTAAGTAAACAGGATGCTAAACCTAGGCTTATAAGTTAGGTTTTACTTCTTCAAGGGTTTGATATCAAAATTAAAGACAAAAAAGGGACAGAAAACTTAGCTGCATATCATTATCAAGGCTTGAAAACCCAAATTTAGGGGTATTTACAAAAGAAGAGATCGCTGACGCATTTCCCAACGAACATCTTATGATGTTGAAAGCCAAGCGGAATGACGATGAGCCATGGTATGCTGATTACGTTAATTATATTGTTGGAAAGATTGTGCCTCCAAGATGGACACTGGAAAAAAGAAGAAGGTTTTTCTCTCAAGTAAAGAGCTATTTTTGGGATGAGCCGTATGCATTCAGGTTATGTCCAGACAATATAATGAGGCGATGCATTGCTAGAAGCAAAATCCTTGAAATCTTGGCACACTGCCATTCTGGACCGACTAGGGAACATCACGGTGCCTCGATTACTGGAAGAAAGGTCTAAGAATCAGGATTCTTTTGGCCTAGTATCTTTAAAGATGCTAGAGATTACGTAATGAGATGCGACGCATGTCAAAGATCGGGAAACATATCACCAAGAAGCAACATGCCTTAAAATAATATTCAGGTATGTGAAGTGTTTGACATATGGGGGCTAGACTTTATGGGTCCCTTTCCTAACTTAAGGGGGGAAACAAATATATATTATATTGAGTCGAACAAGGAAGTTCGTTCATTAAGAATATTAGGTCTTGGTCATTCAATTATGTAACGTTGTAATAGGGTAGAACGGGTAAACGAGCTCGTTTATGTAAGCTAATCGGGCACGTGTATTGGGCGTAAGCCTAAGTAATCCCGAGCCCAGTCCGTAGAAATACCATAGGCATGTAAGCCTCATGATTTAACTATAAATACCCCTTTTCAAGGATGGAGAGGGTGTTGGTTCACTTTGTAATTTTCACTTGTAATCAACCATTCTCATTTTTCTCTCTACTTTCTCTCTTTAAATTTCTTCTTATCTTCCTTCTCTTTTCTTGTTTAATTCATGTTCCAAGTATGAAGTGAAGTGATTTACGGGTTACCGACATTTGGTAATAAGCTCAAAATTTCAAAATTTCATGGCTTATTGTGCTTAAAAAGCCCACGGCTCATTTTGATTTTGGCTTATTGGTTTGTCAAGCTTGTTCTTTCCTTGCTACACTTGTTCTATAGCTTATTGTGTCAAAATTTCATGCCCTACGTAAGCTTCTAGTTAGATTTTAAGGCTTAATAGGTTCAGCTTATTTAGTTTTCTAAGTGGCGGTTTGGTTATTTTTTTAAGATTCACAAAGAAAACGTGTTCTTGTGTGTTTGATCTTCTATTAAGCACTTAGTATCAAACGTTTAGAGCTTATTTGAGAGATTAAGTAGCTTATTTGGTGTAAAATTGCTTAATTCGAATTCATATTCTTCATGGCGGTTTGTAGTTTAAAATTATAGTTTATTTGTGGCGGTTTGGTCAAGAGAAGGACGTTTTTGTTTGTTTTCCAAAGTTTAGCAAGAAAACAAAAGGCTTAAAAGTGACAGCGTACTAGTTTTTAACTTATTATACATGGCGGTTTGCCAAATAGTCCAGCGGTTTGCTTAATTTCATGTGGCAATGGTTTACTATCATGTTAAGTAGCAGTTTGATAGGTTCAGTAGCGGTTTGATACAGGTACAAACGAATAAAATTAACCTTGTTCATTTAGAAACGCCACTCTGCCCAATTTAAGACTCCATAGCGGTTTGGTGCAAAAATTGGTGGCAGTTTGATAGTCTATTCAATCCAGCGGTTTACCGGACTGTGTAATAAAACCAGCGGTTTGTATTTTATCAATGGTAGCGGTTTGATCAAAGAAAAACAGGCAGCGGTTTGTAAGCAATTTAGGCAGCGGTTTGGTCTGAATTTTGCCAGCGGTTTGGTCAACTTTTGGTTACGGTTTGGTAAATTTTTGGTGGCGGTTTGTTCAAACTCACACAGAACCGAATTCCATTTTTACTTAACTCATTTTTGGTTAATTCATTTTCGGTAACAGACCAATTTCGGTAAACTTTAACTTTGGACAATACAGAATTTGGAGTTCAAAATGAAAAATAGTTAAACCTTAACCAACATCAAACTAAACCATCAAGGACATAAAAGACACTAATCAAACAACAAACAAACCTTAATCTCAATCAATTATTCATTCACGGTTTTCTATTGATTTTGTAAAATCTCGTTAAACGTTTTATCGGTTTAAATCATAGACTTGTGAAATCTCGTGAACGTTAATTGCATTTAAAACCACAACTTCAATCACAACACATCTACTTAAGATCCTACAATCATTTTCACTTCAATTCACGGTAAAATGGAAATGAAAGATACTTTATCTTCTAGCAAAACACTGAATAATGCCCAAGAACATTACACCACTACTAAAAGAACTTCTTGTAGTTGTTTTCTCTTTTGATAAGTTTCGTCCCTATCATAACTTATCAAAAACTATAGTCTACACTGACCATTCTGCTTTGAAGTATTTGTTAAGTAAACAGGATGCTAAACCTAGGCTTATAAGTTAGGTTTTACTTCTTCAAGGGTTTGATATCGAAATTAAAGACAAAAAAGGGGCAGAAAACTTAGCTGCATATCATTATCAAGGCTTGAAAACCCAAATTTAGGGGTATTCACAAAAGAAGAGATCGCCGACGCATTTCCCAACGAACATCTTATGATGTTGAAAGCCAAGCGGAATGACGATGAGCCATGGTATGCTGATTATGCTAATTATATTGTTGGAAAGATTGTGCCTCCAAGATGGACACTAGAAAAAAGAAGAAGGTTGTTCTCTCAAGTAAAGAACTATTTTTGGGATGAGTCGTATGCATTCAGGTTATGTCCAGACAATATAATGAGGCGATGCGTTGCTGGAAGCAAAATCCTTGAAATCTTGGCACACTGCCATTCTGGACCGACTGGGGAACATCACTGTGCCTCAATTACTGGAAGAAAGGTCTAAGAATCAGGATTCTTTTGGCCTAGTATCTTTAAAGATGCTAGAGATTACGTAATGAGATGCGACGCATGTCAAAGATCGGGAAACATATCATCAAGAAGCAACATGCCTCAAAACAATATTCAGGTATGTGAAGTGTTTGACATATGGGGGCTAGACTTTATGGGTCCCTTTCCTAACTCAAGGGGGGAAACAAATATATATTATATTGAGTCGAACAAGGAAGTTCGTTCATTAAGAATATTAGGTCTCAGTCATTCAATTATGTAACATTGTAATAGGGTAGAACGGGTAAACGGGCTCATTTATGTAAGCTAATCGGACATGTGTATTGGGCGTAAGCCTAAGTAATCCCGAGCCCAGCCCGTAGAAATACCATAGGCATGTAAGCCTCATGGTTTAACTATAAATACCCCTTTTCAAGGATGGAGAGGGTGTTGGTTCACTTTGTAATTTTCACTTGTAATCAACCATTCTCATTTTTCTCTCTACTTTCTCTCTTTAAATTTCTTTTTATCTTCCTTCTCTTTTCTTGTTTAATTCATGTTCCAAGTATGAAGTGAAGTGATTTATGGGTTACCGACATTTGGTAATAAGCTCAAAATTTCAAAATTTTGTGGCTTATTGTGCTTAAAAGGCCCACGGCTCATTTTGATTTTGGCTTAGTGGTTTGTCAAGCTTGTTCTTTCCTTGCTACACTTGTTCTATAGCTTATTGTGTCAAAATTTCATACCCTACGTAAGCTTCTAGTTAGATTTTAAGGCTTAATAGGTTCAGCTTATTTAGTTTTCTAAGTGGCGGTTTGGTTATTT
>BQNB010029049.1:26394-56088 GCA_026074375.1 Tanacetum coccineum
AGCCCAAAGTGGGAGCCCAAACCCAAAATAATTTACCATTGTACAGTAGAAGCACTGTAGCTTCTACTGTACAATGCAAAATGTATGTTTTATA
Organism: Tanacetum coccineum; assembly: GCA_026074375.1. NCBI lineage: Eukaryota > Viridiplantae > Streptophyta > Magnoliopsida > Asterales > Asteraceae > Tanacetum > Tanacetum coccineum. The sequence continues at coordinate 26,489 of BQNB010029049.1, forward strand.
ATAAGAGAAAAGCTTTAGGAGGGTACAAATTTAAGGAACTTTATAAAATACCATTATCACCCATGAAACTTACAAATTTATTTTAATACCACCAATAACGTCCATATTTTCGAAGAGTTACCTGCTGCAACCGGCTACACTTGTACACGTAAGTTTTTCTTTTTCTTTTTCTTTTTTTATTTTGTCAATCATTAATAAACAACTTACCCCCACCCCTTTTTAAAACCAGACCCGAATAAAACCCCCTTCTTAGTAGTCAAACATAACACCCCTTTTTTTATTCCCATGAACCCTAACCCTAATTCCCAATTCCGTAATCAAAAAATCAATTCTATGTAGGTGTTAAAGGTGTTAATCCAGCCACATCGTTCTCTCATTGCCAATCCGTCCACGGAGAAGATGACGCCATAATTTTTTTGACACAGGAAGAACCATTATACATATTTATAGCTTCCAACTTTGTAACACTCTTTAAATCTATACAAAACAAACGCATTTGTTATAGGATGAGTGAAGGTGACTTTGCAACGTAGGCATAGGAGAGGTTTCAGTCGATGGTTTGAAGGTTCATGTGGGTGTAGGAGAGGTTTTAGGAGGGGATTTTAAGGTATCCGAAAACGTAGAAGAGGTTGTAGGAAAAGTTGATCAATTGAGTTTGTTAGTGGCAAGAGACCCGTTGAGAAGATAAATACAACAACAAAATGGCCTATTACAGAATGAGTTTTGCCTTTGGTATGTGAAAGAAAGTTTAGTGAAATAGTGGATCCAAAGATGAATTGGAAGTATGTTGAAAAGAGTTGTTTTGATTGGTCTTATTTGTGCACATAATCAGCTTGAAAAAAGACCAACTATGCTTGAGGTGGTTGAGTTGCTAAAGGGGGAATTGAAAGCTACTGATATAAACCAGTAAACCAGCTGTGTTTTGTTTTTGAGGATGAACATAGCAAGATTCACTACAATGTATATAATATGGATTGTGATTTGTTTTTGAGGAAAAGTAACAGTTGAAAAAAAAAACCATGGGTCAAATGTATGTAATTCACTGGTTATGGGTGATATAGGAAGAATAGTGGGCCCATAATGGTGAAGTGGCACTCAACAGGTAACATTACATATTTCAACAAGTCATAACAAGTTTTATGGGTAATCATTGTATTTTAGCGAGTTTGTTACCTAACTATGGAAATTTTGGTAAGTTCATGGGCTATCCATGGACTTAACCCTTTTATTTATTCACATTATGGTTATTATTTTAAAATAATCGTAAAAAATGGTATCTAACTTTACAATTTTTTGTATGTATTTAACTTTTAATTCTTTTATTGTAAGTATTAAACTTTTATTATTTTTTATTGTATATATTATTTTTTTAATATTTCTTATTGTATGTATCATTAGTGTTAAGTGTTATATTTGTTAAGAGTTAACTACTTTTTTTGTCCTTGTGATTTGCCGGGCACGTGTAACACTTTTAGTTCATTAATTTGAAAAGTTTCAGATCCTGTCCAAAAATGAAATACTCGTTTCAAGTTTAATCTAAATTTACGTTGATTGTTGGTTTGACCAGTTTAAAAATGTGAAGTGACTAAAATACCCTCCCACTTCATATTTCTTTTTCTTTTTTTCTTCTTCTGTTATATATTATTATTATTATTATTAAAACAAGAAAACGTCTAGTGGTATGTGAGTTCTCCACCAACCTGAAGGTTGTGAGTTCAAGCCACGCTGGAGGCATTTGTGAGATATATATTGTGAGAAAGGTGGTATAAGGTGTGAAAAAATTACCGTTAAAAAAAAATTAAAACAAGAAAACCACTTCCACACATACAAATCTAAAACCCACCACCACCTGCCACTCACCACCACCACCACCCACCACAACCTCCCTCCACCTACCACCATCGACACCTACCACCACCACCACTTACCACCCACCACCTACCGCCACTACCACCGCCACCACCACCGCCACCACCACCCACCACCGCCACCTACCACCCACCACCGCCACCCACTACCTACCACCACCGCCACCCACCACCACCATAACCTACCACCACCACCCACCATCACTACCCATCACCTACCACCATCACCACCCATCACCTACCACCAACACCGCCAATCATAAATGTTTTTTTAAGAATGACAAGACTTTTATTTAGACTCGGTTACAAACTTTTTTTCGGTACTTGTGTGAGATGAAGACATTTGTCATGACGTAGGTGGTGGTGGGTGGCGGTGGTGGTAGGTGGCGACGACGGTGGGAGTGGTGGTGGTAGATGGTGGTGTTGGGTGGTTGGTAGAGGTGGTGGTAGGTGGTAGGTGGAGATGGCAGTGATAAGTGGCGATGGTGAGTAGGTGGTGGGCGGTGGTGGCGGTGGTAAGTATGTAATTATGTATTTATGGTTTGTTTTGGGTGTGAAATGACAAAAGTACCCATATATTTAACGATCAAAGTAAGTCAAATTAATGGAGTTAGTTAAATTGGACCAAACCCGAAACGGGTGTTTCATTTTTGGACAAGATCCAAGACTTTTTAAACTAATAGACTAAAAGTGTTACACCCGACAAATCACATAGACCAAAAATGTAGTTAACTCTTAACAAATACAACACTTAGCACTAATGATACATACAATAAGAAATATTCAAAGAATGATACATACAATAAGAAATATTAAAAGTTTGATGCTTATAATAAAAAAAAAAAATTTGAGTACACACAAAAAGAAAAAGTGTCTAGTTTACATTTTTAAACAATTATCCCTATTATTTTTTCTTCTTCTCAAAATGGTTATGGCCGACTTCTCAACTCCGCGACTCTAGTAAATGCTCGGCACATGTTGCTTATCAAATAAAGGAATAGTAGGTGGCCCACAAAATCTAAACTAAACCCACAGTACCCAAACACATTTTTTTCTGTATTCACAAGTTTAATGCTCGACCGACGGTTGCTCTTCTAGAGGCTAAGCACGTGCTTTGGAGGCTAAGCATGTGCTTAGTATTTCTTGGGAAGGTGGAAAATATATTTGATTTGTTTGTTAAAGAATTTTTATTTTTTAGTGCAAACAATTGAAAACACACACACTAAATCAATAACACACAAAACATACACTAAACCGATTATCCAACTACCCTTAGTCCTCTATCCGTTTCAAATCCACCGGACCACACATTAAAACATAAACGAACATAAATTTCTAAAGACAATTTGCAAATTTCATTTACAAACATAATACCCATCGGAATATTGTGTAACTTTGTGGATTTGTAGTTTTTGGTTAGGTTAACAATGGCTAAAACCCACTAGAATATTGTATAACTTTCTGGATCTGTGATTTTTGGTTAGGTTAACAATGGTTGCAAGACAAAAGTAAGTCTCATATATGTTTCGGTTAACACTCAGAACTAGGTTACAAATATTTTTTTATGTTATTTGTTAACAGTGCTTTCTTATTTTTATAAATTTTTGTTAATATATGTTTATGATGCCAAGGTCAGTATCAGAATTAGGTTATACCTCCTTAAAACCATATGGAAAAGGTAGGCTTATAAAGAAGTTCGTTGTAGTATGTTTAGAACCATTGTTTTCGGGCTAGACATAAGAACTAAAGAGCATGATAACCATTTGTTGAATTTTTTGCTCCAACATCAAAGACATGTGGGTAACCATAGTATCAATTCCCCTCTTTATTTTGATATTCGGTAACAGGGTTTTCAGTTTGGTTGGCAGGAGTTTTGTTTGATTACATGTTTTCGATTTAAATTTAGTCAAGGTTATGATAATGTCTGCACCATGACTATGCCCTTAAGAGATCAGAAAAATATAACACATAGATTATTGAGAAAGATTGGTGTTATTTTCCTTTCCCTTTTTGTTAGGTGGACGGTTTTACTAAGAACTAGAAGTAGTTTAATTCACAGTCTAATTGAGGACAAGTAGAGGTCAAGTGGAGGATATTTGATAGCTCCTAAATTATACATGTTTTAGCTATCAATTTCTCATGATAATTGCTCTTTTTTGCATTACTTTGATAAGATATGCTGCTAAATTTCTATCTATTTGTATGTTAGTGTTTATTTGGATCAAAAAAAGAATTCTTGCGGAAAAGATCAGAAAATGAGCTAAATCAGCCTAAAAGTGAAGAAGCTACTTATTCCGTCAATTTGTACGTCGTATGCCTATCTTTGTGCATACAGCGTATGCCCTTTCATTTGAATAAATCGACTAAGTGTTGAAGACAACATACAGTGTATGGCCTATCCAAGCTTACGCCGTATGAACCTAAAGATTAAATTGCGTAAACATACTTATCCAATTGTATATGACGTATGCCATCTGAGTGCATACGCCGTATGACCAGACGGGACCAATCCTTTTTGTCTATAAATACAAATTGCTCCACACATTCACCAACCTTTTGATGACCAAAACCCTAGTTCATTTTTGGAGGTTGAAGAACGAAGGAAGACAACAAGAGTAGAGGTTTTACACATCATAAACCATTTGATTATCAACTTATTATAATGATTTCGAATGTATTGTTTATTATGAATAATCATTGTTTATCCTTTGTTATAAAATGCTAAGTATTTAATGCTTGCCTTGTTATAAACATATTTGAACCATTGATATGAGTTCTTTAGTTTATTCTAGTTTTGTTTTGGATTTTCTATGTATTGTTAAATACTTACGCATTTGTGTAGACCATGGCAACCTATTGATAATAGTTGTTAAGCATATAGACTACTTGAACGACACCTTTTCAAATCATAAAAACACCTGGAAAGTGATCGTTAATGGTGACGCAGACCCGAAAGGGCGTTCACCTGGTTAAAAGTGGTAGACAATAGGGTTTAAGATTTAGTAGCAGTAATTGAGATAGTAGACCCGACCGGGCGTTATCTCCTTTATCAAGAAAACTAAGTGGCTTGGAAACCACACAAGAACGTATGTCACATAGATCAGTCGAGGAGCTTAATGTTTGAATAATCAGTTAGGATATTGAACCAGAAATGGCCTATTCGGCTTCTAGGAAGAAGTAAAGAGTGGAAGCGACCGTTCTCAACCTCCTCTACCAAAGACTCACTGAAATATAGCTAGATGAACATTGCACTAAGGAGTTTATCATTGATGAAATTAGGGGAATGGAAAGGCGAGCATTCGTTTATATCTTGATCGTTTACTTCATATTTTATTTTATGTTTATTTATATTCAGTATTTAGTAGTAATTACTATAAAACATAATCGGCAGATTTAAAGCGCATTTGATTAATTAAAACTATTAGGTATCACGATTCACAAGGTAAAACACAAGATCCAAAGGTCAGGGAGGCTTAAAGAGATATCTAACCATGATGAGGGAGAATAGAGAGATAAGGAAAGAGTGTGTTTATTCTAGAGAGAGAAAGAAGGTTACACACTTATGAAACAATCCTCGCCCCTCCTTGAAAGTAAGGAGGGGATATATATCCAAGACACGCCACAACTATACAAACTTGTCGATTCTAGTCCTTGCATATCCAGCTATGATAACTAAGTGTAATTCCATATAAGTCGCTCACATTTTAAGGCTAACAATTTTCCCTCGATGTGGAGACATACATGATTACTTACAATGTTCCTAACAAGTACAAATACAAATACAATGACGTCTTCTAAGGTGCTTCCAATGTTGAGGATGACTTCTGTGTCTTCTAGTATTCATACTTGTACCCCAACTTGAATCTTATTTGTCTTTGCTTGTTTAAGAACCATTGTAATTGGTATGAATTGGATCAACTTCCTCCTAATTCATACAACATGTCTTCAAAATCTTTCTTCATACACTCCTTTTTGATGAAGTTTCTGAATCAGCTTCCCATAAACCAATAACTTTATCTTGAGCAGATTTAAAACTTTGAGGCAACTCGAATGATCTTCTACCTTTGACATCTAAGTGCATAGCGGAATTTATAGAAAACCTACACCAAATACGAATGCTCCTTTGATATTTGACATTTGGTCTTTATGATTCTTTGTTTGGGGGAACATGCAGGAAATCAGCAACATATCTTATCACGCTTGCAGAATACTTCACATTAACCAATCCAAGGAAGTAAGAACCATAATACCCAGCATGAATTCCAAACCAAATAATTTATATGCCTATAGTCCTTCTTTATTGACCCAAAAACCCATACTAAGTACACGTTTCTTCCCTTAAAAGGTTGAAACGATAACCCCAAAGTAACAAGTTGAAGCACTGACCATCTCTGCGGACTAACTTCTGGCATAAATCCTTAAACTTGATCACGTGAACTTGTTGTGCGTTACGGTGTACACGCTTCTTCCCCTGTGATGGTTACGAACTCTCAGAATCATTATTGACGTGTACGTCCATATACTCGAGATATTCATTTCTTAAGAAAAAATTTGAAAAGTTTTGAACAATGTTGAAAAACTTTTCAAATTTTGCTAAAACTGTGAAGTACCATTGACATTCTATAGCTCAAAAATATCCAGTGAGAATTATCTGCTCATCACATCTCTATTCATTAGATCTTCTGACTAACTTTACCAACCTCTAATTCTGTCGGCTATCTGTAGTGGCCATTGATAGAGCAAACCCGCTATGACAAACTTGAAACTGAAGTACAATCCCCTAAATTTGTGACTTAATCTTGCACTATTGTTAATTGAAGAACGGTGTAGAGAGTTATGCACCATCAGAATCCCTAAGTACTCTATACCTTTCGATGAAAGTATAAGAAGTACATTGCCTCTTGAAAGTATCCACATCAGCATCTTCGTGTGACACTGAGCACTATAAAGTAACTCCTTTAAGTGATAGCTATACGATGTGAGCACAACAATGTAACTCCTTACATCAGGTATAACTAGATAGATCAAGTCTTAATCCTAAAACTTATGTGCTCAAGCAAGTCATCTTCGTTAGAGCGTGAAACAGTCAGAAAAGTAGAAAGAAGTCACAAATATGAAATAAATACACACCGTTGTGAAATCCTACTTCAATCTCAAATAAGTAATACCAAATCAACCCCATAGTCACTTTGACATTCATATACCTAATACTAGCCGTTTTCATTTAAATGAATCTTAATAAGGATCGTTTTAAGTGATGTGTATTATGTTTGTTGTCGTTTGATGGTTTAGGTATAATCTGTGATGTTCTTGGTTTTGTGTATGAATGGTACTGGCAATAGATGAGTAACGTGTTAGGGTTTTATAAAGTCCATGCCCATATTTATCTCGCCTTATATGTTAACCCTAACTCGCATGTAAATTAAACGTAAGTCGCCATTTGGTTTAGGGTTAAGTCGCTTTTTATTGCAATTTAATTCGCCTTAAGGGCATTCTCCAAGTCTCCATTTATTTCTGCTCTAACTCGCCTTCAAAATGCACCTTAAGTCGCCATTACCAACTCGCCTTGAACTTGTTCTAACTCGCCTTGAGATTGGTACTTAAGAAACCCGTCCAAACTCTCCATGTAAAGCTGCACTTAAGTCGCCATAAAAGGGTTTCATAAGTTGCATATTTCATCATCTTAACTCGCCTGTTTTAAAGGCTAATGAACTCGCCATTTCCTGAAGGTTACACGAGCAGGAAACATAAAACGAACCAATTCTGCTACTTTTTGTTGGATATAAACCACAAACATACTCACAAGTTTGTTTAGGACGTTTTATAACACATTTCCATCATCAAACTTCATCAGAAACAAACAAAATCCGACAAACACCCTTAGGAGACCCTAAAACCCATCGTGACTTTAACAGCCCAGAAATTCGATCAAATCCAACTTAAAATGTGTTTTTACACTTGAAATACACGTAAGAAAGATGTATAAACACGAAAGTATGAATTTTTATTCCCAAAATGTAACAAAAACCTTCACTCGTGGCTTATTTTGCCTTATTTGAAGAAACAATACACATTTTTTGACATTTAAAGCCCTAACCTAGATCGAATCCCACACAAACACAACACAAACACCTTTGAAGCTTTGATACCAATTGTTAGGTATTAAGATTCACAAGGTAAAAAACAAGATCTGGAGGTCAAGGAGGCTTACAAAGATAGCTAGCCATGATGAGAGAGAATAGAGAGATAACGAAAGAGTGTGTTTATTCACACACTTATGAAACAAGCCTCACCACTCCTTGAAAGTAAAGAGAGGATATATATAGCCAAGACACGCCACAACTATACAAACTTGTCTATTCTAGTCCTTGCATATCTGGCTATGATAATTACGTGTAATTCTGTATAAGTCGCTCACATTTTAAGGCTAACAAATCCCTCGCTCTAGCTAACGACCCGATCTTGTTACCTCTCTATACTATCATGAACGGTTACACTACCCATTAGTGTTGGCGAAGTCTAAAAGAATCGGTATATAAATTTAAAGCTTAGATTTCGCACATCGTCTATTTAGCAGCCAAATGTAGGCAGAGGAATGGAAAGTCAAATCTATATATTGTCGGTTTCCTCCCTCTTACCATTAACCATTATTTAAGGTAACTCACTCTTTAACACTTTATACTTTAGAGGTGAAAATCAAGCCATTTAAATTTATAAGGGCATGTGATGGTAGAATTAGAATGTGTTGTGATTGAAACAATGTGGCCTTTCTGTTAGCCTCAAAATATTGAGTCGAACAAGGAAGTTCGGTCACTCTACGATGGAGCTTCGGTCTTTAATTAGTTAACGTTGTAATAGGAAAGTATCGGGAATCGGGCTCGATAGTTAATCTAATATTGTATATGTTTTGGGTTTAATCCCAAGCAAAACCCGAGCCCGGGTCATAGTTAAATATCCCGCGCGTCACTTTTAAGTGTCGGGGTATATAAGGAACTTTTCCTCTTTGGAAAAGAAAGTTGTTCAAAATATCTAAGAAATATCTTTTCTCTTTTCTCTCATCTCTCTCTCTAAACTCTCTCTCTAGAACAACTCTTTCTTTCTCATTTCTAGTTCGATTTCGTGATCGATTGTATGAAGTGAAGTGTTAACGGGATCCTACACTTTCGCATGCATATTACTAAGTTAGTAGTCATCATAGGCACATCCTCTTTCAAAAAATTCGATCTCAAACCACTGATTCATTGTTCATTTTTTAATATACGACATGCAAGGTGTGCATAATGGCTGTCTAAAAAAGGTAGCAATGGTGGAGGTATGCTTGGATTGATGAAAGACAAAGGTATGGTTCATGTTTATGTTTTATGATTTTCCGTTTTAGACTAACTAAAGTTGGTGTAAGAAGAATGGAAGAAAAGAATATAAATTTTCTCTATGAAACCTGCAGTTGAGGAGGGGGTGTCACGAGGAAAACGTTATCTGACACTCTTTGTGTCAAAAGTTACCCTTGCACGCTTACTAGGAAGTGTTTACATCGCTTTCTCCCATCCTTCTTACCCTGATGTTAGTATGTCCATTTTACATATCGTGCATATTCTAAACAAAGAATGAACATTGTATTAGATGACACGTATGTTGCTTCTGGCATCCCAATAATGGCAGGTTTGCGTATAAAAAGGTGTTGCTCCTCATAGGCGATAAGATTCCGAATTGGATTTGGTTTATTTTCTAAACCATTATACCACCTCAGGTGCTTCATTATTTTATTCTTTTAGTCATTTTAGACATGTTATAAGTTGTTGCGTTCGTTTTTGCTATCATGATATATCTCACGTTCTATTTTAGCCATTAAAAATGGTACATTTTTAAGTGATGCTCATGATGAACACCCCGTTTACATGTGTAGGATGACAGTCTTTTAGAAGTAAATCTTTAATCTACAACATAAATCAGATACGGTGTTACAAATGTAGAGGATTAGGTCATCTTGCTAGGAACTGCACAGTCAGACCAAGAAAACGGGATGCTGCTTATCTTCAGACACAGTTGCTGATTGCTCAAAAGGAAGAGGCAGGGATCCAACTCCAAGCAGAGGAATTTAATTTCATGGTTGCTGAAGGAGATCTTGATGAGATAGAGAAAGTCATTGCAAACTGCATTTTGATGGCTAATTTGCAGCAAGCATCGACATCTGGTACTCATATTGATAAAGCTCTCGTCTATGACTCAAATGGATCAGCTGAGGTACACAAATATGATCATTGTTATAATAATGAGATATTTAATATGTTTACTTAAGAGGAGTAGTATACTGATCTACTCGAACCCATTCCTGAACCACACCAAGTACAACTGAATGATAGTGATGTTATTTCTGTGGTTTCTAGTGTAGAACAGGGTGTGGGAACAGTAGAAAAACATCCTGCTACTGTTGAGGAAACACGTACTTTATATGATTCATTATATAATAATTTAGCCATTGAAGTTGAGAAATCAACAACTAAGATCGGCAAGAATGAAAAGAATATATGCTGAATTACCATTATGAGCAGCTAGATATAAAAATCAAGAAAAGTGTTTGAAATCAATAAAAGTAAAAATATGACAAACTTGAAAGGTGTATCATAATTTCTGTTTATCAAGAGCATGTCTTAGCAAAAAAATAAATGCACTTCACTTAAGTTCTGCTAAAATGATAACGACTTTGAATGTGGACATTTGCAAATTTAAATAACCACATTCAAAGAAAAATCAATTGGTTTCTTCTTCTCTTACAAGAAGAAAACAGAAAAAGTTAAGACTGATATTCCAATACGCGAAGACGAGTTTCTTGATAAATAAATTCAACTTGAGAAAAAAATTAAGGAATTAGATAACATTTTGTTAAAAAACAAGGGTCAAATGAATTCAGACGATCACATAGCATTCACCTAACCAGACAACGTTATACACATACTGACAGAAAGTGGCTGTTAAGAAAACAGAAACCTTTTTATCTTAAGCAAGCTCAGCAAAAACAACATAGTTTGTATAATGGAAAAGTTTTATTAGAAAAGCATGATCCTCCTGCTGTGTATGATTCGGAGGAGACACTACAACTTGCGCAAGAGAGTCGCTAAAAATAAAACAATTGAACAAAGAAATAAAACCGGCAAATTATGCAAAGATTAATCAACTTTCAGGGGTGTTTGTTTCTCAAAAGGCCAAGTCATGTGAAGAGTTGTATTTTTCAAATACTTCCAAAACGACAACTGTTTCAAAATCAATTTCATTACCAAATGAAGAGTTTTCGGACGATACTTCTCTAAGTGTTGCACGAAAATTTCTAAATGAGGTAAAAAGCACCATTGTGACTCTTCAACGTGTCGTAAAACAAAAAATGACATTAGATATACACAATTGGTCGTCTAAGGCTCATCAAAAGATTTACAAAATTGTAAAAAGATAAAATTTTCCCTACCGTTAACCAAGTTGACGCTAGACTTCAAAATTTTGAAATACAATTTTTGAAGGAAGCAGCTAATTTTGTTCGTGACTTCAAATCTCTTGCTAAGCACAAGGCTTTGGAATTTGAAATTGAGCGTCTCTTGAGAGCAGTTGTCTGTCAGGATATTATGTCTATTGTGTAAAGTAATTCTGTTGCATCCAATATCCAAACTGAACTTGATCGTACAAAAGAAAAACTTGAAAATTGCATTATTAAAAAGGAAAAAGAATATGCTGCTCTCTGGAATAATTGGTACACAAAATGTGAAGAATGCAAATATGATAAGATTTCGTATGATAAAGCTTATATTGACATGCAATAAAAGATCGAACGGTTTCAAGCTCAGTTGGGAGATCTCAAGGGTAAGAGTAAGGATACTCTACGTGAATCAGATACCCTTGATTCTTTGTCTCAGAAACTAGAGAATGAGAACATGGAATTAGAGTTTTAGGTTTTGAATTATGCTAAGAAAATGCTCATCTTAAGACCACATATAAGAACTTGTTTGACTCTATCAATGTGACACGGGCTTAAACCAAAACCATAACTGACTTTTTGCAACAAAAGTTACATGATACGATTTATGAAAATGCTAAGCTAAGAGCCCAGTTATTTGATAAGGTTTATGAACAAAAGGACATCACCAAAGGTACAAATGTGAATACTACGTTTGCAAATTAATCAACCGAGAGGAAACCCTCTTTGCAATCTTTAAGAAACAATTTTGTTGTGAGACAACCAAATGCATTTTAATCTGAATGTCAAAAAATTTCAAAAACTTGGGTTCCTCCAAAGGTTGTTAAGATGAATGATTTGTCAAACCCAGTCACTTCAAACTCGGTACCTATCACCAAAGAATCAAGAGTTGTGAAAAATGATAATGTGATTGCCCCAGGAATGTTTAGGATTAATCCGTTTAAGACTTCTAGGGAAGACAAATTTGTGCCTATCAACCAAGCTAAAGCAAGCGTTAGGACAAATCCGATCACTGTTTCACAACCTTATGTCATCACTAAGAAACATATCAATTCTGACTCAAATGGTTTATCTTCTACAGGAGTAGACAACACTGCTAAGACCAAAAGGCTACATCTTAGGAGCAATACAAAGAATGATAGGGTCCCTTCTGCGTCTAAAAGTAGTTGCATCAAGAATAAAGAAGTTGAAGTAGAAGAACACCATAGGAATTTACTGCTTTCTAAGAATAAGAAACATATGTCATCTGAATTTAATAACGTTAATTTTGTTATTCGAAATGATAAATCTGAAGTTATATGTGTTATGTGTAAGCAATGTTTAATTACTTCTAATCATGATGTATGTGTGCTCAAGTATGTGAAAGGCGTGAATTCTCGTGTGAATAACCTATATGCTAATGTTTCAAAAACTGCAAATCAAAAGAAACATAAGCCAAAGATCACAAAACCTAAGAAGGTAGGATCCAAAGAAATACTTACTTCACCTAAGCCTAGGAAACCTAGAACTTACCTTAGGTGATCACCTACTGGAAGAATGTTTGACCTTAAAGGAAAAATAATTGAATCCAGTGAATCAGAGAGTCAGTTTGACTGCTCAAATGGTGATAATACATGTACTTCTAACCCTCAGGAACCTACAATTAAACGGTTTCCAAATTCTACTTTTTTTCTTGGCAGGTTATCCAAATTTGTTTATGGTACGTCGACTTGGGTTGTTCCAAGCATATGACTGAGAATCTAAAGCTTCTCATCAATTTCGTCTGGAAGTTTTTAGGAACTGTCCGCTTTGGAAATGATCATGTTGCTGCTATTCTGGGTTACGGTGATCTTCAATGAGGAAATATATTGATCACCATGGTTTATTTTGTTGAGGGCTTAGGGCATAATTTGTTCTCGGTTGGGCAGTTCTGTGATTCAGATTCAGAGGTCGCTTTCAAAAGAAACACATGTTTCGTTAGAAATCTCGAAGGAGTTGATTTGATAAAAGGAAATCGCAACAAACCTTTACACCATCAATCTCCATGAAATGGCCTCTGCATCTCCAATTTGCCTCATGGCTCGTGCCACTTCTACCAAGTCATGGTTATTGCATCAACGTTTATCCTACCTCAACTTTGACACCATAAATGACCTTGCTAAAAATGATCTCGTCACCGGTCTTCCAAAATTTAAATATCATAAAGAACCTCTTTATCCCTCATGTGAGCAAGGAAAAAGCAAAAAGGCATCTCACCCACCTAAACTAGTTCCATATTCAAAGCAGAGATCACACTTGCTTCATATGGATCTGTGTGGTCCAATGAGAGTTAAAAGCATAAATGAGAAGCGGTATGTTCTGGTAATAGTAAATGATTACTCTCGTTACACTTGGGTACACTTTCTTAGATCAAAAGATGGAGCACCAGTAATTAAAACCTTCTTGAAGAAAATTACCGTCCTTTTGCAAGCTCCAGTCATTATTGTAAGAACTGACAACGCCATATAATTCAAGAATCAAGTGCTTCAAGAATACTTTAATAGTGTTGGCATCTCTCACCAAGCATCTTCTATCAAAACACCTCAACAAAATGGAGTCGTGGAACGAAGAAACCGCACGCTTGTAGAGGCTGCTAGAACAATGTTGATTTTTTCTCGTGCACCGTTATTCTTATAGGCTGAAGCAATTGCTACTGCGTGCTACACTCAAAACCGCTCCATCATTCACCGTCGATTTGACAAAACACCATACGAGCTTATTAACGGCAAAAAAATGAATATCTCCTTTCTTCATGTATTCGGGGCTCTTTGTTATCCCAAGAATGATCATGAAGACATTGGGAAACTTGGTGCAAAAGGCGACATTGGCTTTTTCATTGGTTATTCTGCTAATTCCTGTGCTTACAAAGTTTACAACCGAAGAACAAAGAAAATCATAGACACAATGAATGTGACATTTAATGCTCTTTCAGCGATGGCTTTTGAACAACACAGTTCAAAACCCGAGCTTCAAAGCATGACTTCTGGACAAATCAGTTTAGGACTCGATCTTACTTATGCTTCGTCAACAATAACAACTCAAAAACCAACTGAACGTGAATTTGATTTACTATTCAAAGCTATGTATGATGATTTTATTGGTGGTCAACCGTCAGCTGCTACAAGAACTGCTCTGACAGCTCAAGCACCTCAAGTTCTTCAAACTCTAACGACATCTACAACAATAGCAGACACCACACCAACACTAACAATATCATCCTCTAAAGCTACAAATATTCCAAACACGTCATAGGATGTTGACGAGCTCGAACCACAACAACAACATGTTCAGCAACAAGATAATCAAGCTCCACTCCAGCCCGAAATTGTTGTTGATAATGTTTCAAATGCTATGCTCGATGGGAATACATTTGTAAATCCATTTGCTCCACCATCCACAAGTTCTGCTGAATCATCATCTTCACAATATGTGGATCCATCGAACATGCATATGTTTTATCAACCTTACCCTCATGAATATTTATGGACTAAGGATCACCCTCTAGAACAAGTGATAGGAGAACCCTCACGACCAGTTTTGATAAGGAATCAACTCCGAACAGATGGTGACATGTGCATGTATGCATTAACTGTGAGCACTATGGAACCAAGAAATGTCAAAGAGGCTGTGACTGACCCTGCATGGATTGAATCAATGCAAGAAGAGCTTCTCTAGTTCAAAAGACTTGATGTATGGGTGTTAGTTCCTGCTCCAGATAACATAAAACCCCTTACTTTGAAATGGTTATTCAAAAACAAGCATGATGAAGAAAACACGATCATCCGAAATAAGACTCGTCTGGTTGTGAGAGGGTACCGCCAAGACGAAGGAATAGATTTTGAAGAATCCTTCGCTTCGGTTGCTAGAATGGAAGCTATCAAGATATTTTTGGCATATGATGCACACAAACCGTTCATCGTGTTTCAAATGGACGTAAAAACTGCTTTCTTACATGGTACATTAAAAGAAGACGTGTACGTGTGTCAACCTAAAGGTTTCATCAATGCTGATCATCCAAGCCATATCTACAAGTTAAAGAATGCACTATATGGGTTAAAGCAAGCACCAAGGGCATGGTACGACGAATTGTCAAGGTTTCTCCTACAAAATCACTTCTTCGAAGGAACCATTGATCCAATGCTGTTTATAAGATGCTTCGACGACAACATCTTAGTGGTACAGGTCTATGTAGATGATATTATCTTTGGTTCTATAAACCCTGGGTATACTTAATTATTTTCTGACCTTATGAAAAGCCGCTTCAAAATTTCGATGATGGGGGAAATGACGTTTTTCCTTGGTTTACAAGTTAACCAATCCCCCCTGTGGCATCTTCATAAACCAGTCTAACAACGTGTTAGAAATCCTTAAAAAATATGGAATGGAAACTTGCGATCCCGTCGGAACTCCAATGGAGATCAAAGACAAGCTTGACCTTAACAAGAATAGGACTCTAGTCGATGCAACAAAATATCATAGCATGATTGGTGCCCTAATGTATCTTACGCCAAGCATACTAAACATTGTACATGCTACTTGTTTATGTGCTCGGTACCAGGCTAAGCCAACCGAGAAACACCTCAAAGAGGTTAAAAGGATCTTTCGCTATGGGTCTCTGGTAACTGTTAATATGGGTCTCTGGTATACGAAGGATTATGGTTTTGAACTAACCGGTTTTTTAGATGCTGATTACGCAGGATGTAAAGACACCTTCAAGAGCACTTCCGGTGGAACTCAATTCTTAGGCGAAAAGCTGGTGGGCTGGTCATCGAAAAAGCAAGACTGTATGGCACTGTCAACCGTGGAAGCAGAATATGTGTCTCTATCCGCTTGCTGTGCCCAAGTCATTTAGATGCGGACACAGTTAACGGATTATGGCTTTCACTTCAACAAGATTCCTATCTATTGTGATTCGAAATCAGCCATAGCCATATCCTGTAACCCGGTCCAACACTCAAGAACCAAACACATTATTGTCCGCTACCATTTCATAAAGGAGCACATAGAAAAGGGTACGATTGAACTGTATTTTGTCAAGACTGATTACCAATTGGCCGACCTCTTTACCAAAGCCCTTCCAGTGGATAGGTTTAACTATTTGGTTTGTCGCCTTGGTATGCCCAGTTTGTCTCCACAAGAGCTTGAACGTCTTGCAAAATCACAGTAATTCCTTTTATATATTTATCAGAAAAGCAAAATATAAAAATATAAAACCTATAAAAGCAAAATACAAAATCCAAAAATTTCAAAAATACCAAAAATAATCTTATCTGACATGTCTCTCGACAATCGATAACATTTACGCACCTAGACATGTTGATTAATATTGACACAAGGATGTAATAAATGATTTCGAGCGAAAAAGAAAAGAAAAAAGGGAAGAAAAAGTTAAAGAGAGTTTCAAAAGTTTTCAAAACATGTCTCTTCATTTTTTTCTCTACGACTTCTAAGTAAATGTCAGCTTAGGACTCGGTCTCTAAAGAAAGGAAAATGTTCACTTATGTACATTTATCCCAAACAACGAGAAGTTCACATCTTCTCCGTCTTGAGCAAAGTCATATAAACATTCAAAGATTTAAATGCTCAAGAGAAGTACTAAGGAAAATAATGTTCAATTAGATATATATCACATATTTTCTTGTTGAGCACAATTTTTCAAGATATTTTCATCAAAAAGAAATTTCAAAATCTTTCAAAATTGTGTGCTCAACAAACTCCCACTCCAAAGTTTCACTCTATTCTATTATTAAGGGGGAGTATAATAATTAGTTCATTCGGCATGCGTTCCTGTTCTCCCATTGTTTGGTTAGTCTAAAAGTGCATCATCGTACATTAACTTGTATTTTAATTCACTTGGTAAGTCAAAAATTGTCACCACATATGCAATTTTTGAGGGGGAGAACAGTGATTAAAATGTGATCAACACGACTTAATAATAGATAAGATCATGTGAATATAAGTGCGTTCTCGACCTCGCATGTGAAAAAACTCTTTTATAATATGATGCATATGTTTAGGGGGGGCTTTTTGGTGATATAGAAAACTATCAATGTGTTATAAATGATTTCTTGAACACGTTGATTGACTTTTTAATGGTTTTATGACTACTATGGATATACCAAAGACCAACCAACTGTTTTTTCTTACGGTGTTATAAGGCGGTTAAGGATAGGAATTTTTTGTTCCATGATCCAGCCAGAACCGTAGGGATCTACCCAGGGACACTCCATTAGATAGAATAAAAGTCCTTAGGTATGATTGAAAAAAAGGAGTAAAGTGAGATTAGGAAGAATGTTATCCATGGCAAGAGCAATCATCGGAACAAACCCAACATGGTGATAACGAGGACGCGTTGGAATAACATTGAAGGAGTTGAAGAATGAAAAAGAAAAGTATGGATAAAGGGTGAAAAGAAAGAAGCCATTTACACAACCTTAGGCAGAAAGGGGTTGAAGACAAGTCATCATTGACCCAGTGATGCAAAGAAAAACCCATCCCAGCTACTCAAGCTTCTCTCAAAAGAAGTTTGTTTCATTTCTCACAGAGATCAACATGCTTCTATCGGCTTTCTCATTCCGAGATTGTTGATATTGAAAAGGTGGCAGTCCGCTCCAGCCTCCGATCACCAAATAACAAAGTGCACTTATAGAGTCTAGAGCCAACGGGATCTATCAAAAATCTCACTAAGACATAAATTATAATATACAAAATATCGTACATCATTTTACAATATTTGGTAACAAAGAGTCCTACGCATTGTCCTTGTGGTAATTGCCAGAACATTCAGAGTGCTACTGTTTAGTATTCACAATGATGAATGGAAATCCTTCCAGAGTCAACATCAAACAGCTTTGTGGTAGGTAACTTGCGAGATTCTATATGAATCACGCATGTGTCAATTGGATATCGATTTTGGTCCAGTAAATGAATTGATGACTCAATCATAAAGATAGTAACTATCTGATTCACTCTTACCGTGTTGTCTGCTTTAAGACGCTCTGATAACAAGAATGGCTAGTGCAGCTGTGAAACCCTGTCAAGGAGATTCTTTTGAATTCTACCTGATTACAGGCAGTATTTATACTGATTAACGGGGAACTGTGGTTATTGCAACCATATTCGACGAAGTAACAAAGACACTCTCATCCATATATGTTTTTCTACTAACCTATACATGCAAGTTTTCCCGACGGTAGCAGCATCTAGTCCATGTCGAGTCAAGATTCACCACCTTAAGCTCGATCAATAAAGATAAATATATGATGAAAGCTCAAGTACATGTATCTAAGACTTCCGCAAAACTTTGATGTACAAGATCTTCCTCAAAACAAGTAATTCCATCTCACAAGTGGTTCATGTAATCATGTCAAAGTCAAATGTTGAGGGAGATTGCTAGCAAGCTTTCAAGACTATGAGCATGAGGGTAGAGACACAAGATCGTAAGGCGGCATAAAGATTCAAGGATAAAGATTTAAATATCTCATGAGTCAAGATAAAGTCAAGGCTAAAGACTAAGATATCAAGATTAAGTTAAGAGATATCAAGTCAAAGATCAAGATCCAAGATCACAAGCATGCGAAAGGAACGTCAAAAGAATTCCCAAGAACACAAGGCTCTAAGATTCAAGATGTCACAAGACGTGAAGCCATTAATGTAATGACCACCCCTTAGGGTGAGATTGTTAGTCGCGTTTTTATGTAAAGTGATGGTCATTATATTTTCCTGAGCCTTGTACAGGAAAACGTAGTTTACGGGAATTCATTTAAGCTAATTGGGCCTAGTTGTCAGGCTAAAGCCTATTAGTTCGTTTCATTAAAGGCCCAAACGATCCAACAAGAGTCCACACTCTTTGTAGTATAAATACAAGCCTCCTAGCATGTTAGGAGGGTGTTGGTTCTTATTTTTCTAAGTGTATGAAAGCCTTCCATTTTTCCTTTTATTCGTTCTCTCTCTAAAACTTTCTCTCTCTAGATTCTAAGCATTTCATGTAAAGTGGTGATGATTTGATAGCCTAACATTATCGAAACTGTATTTGTCTTGCATAAAATTACTATTATGTAAATATTTATCTTATAAGTCTTCAAGGTGTCTTAAGAGCTTTGATTGTATGGTTATACATGTTAGAAAGACTTATTAAAGATTTCGATTGTTAGCTAATTTGATTCGATTTTCTCTATTTCTCATTTCAATGTGTATTTTATTTTTTCCGAGAGTGTTTGGTATATTAGCATTGACACTATGATCCTGCAGCAACGAGTGGTTGGAAATTGACACTTACGCTATGTGCAATATGACCGCCTACAGACGCTCTGCGGCAACGCGCAGGTGGAAATCCTTTTTTGTTATGCATATATAACAATCATGATATACATGAAACTATGTTTCATGTATTCGTATTGTACATGAGATGAGGTGACTTTTTTGTGAGGTTAAATATTATCTTGGTTTATTATTTTTGTTCATCTAATTTATTTTGAACCTCAGAGCATAACACTTTTGTAACAAATGTTGTTGTTGCTATTTTCTAAATTATAATTACCACAATTTAGAATTTAAATTTTATATTTAATAACTGTTTTGATATATGGCATATTAAATGATTAGAAATGATATATATATACAATTAAAAAGATTTAGAAATGATATGTATATGCATTTAGTAGTTTAAGTTGGATATATATATAATTTTTGAGCTTTTTAAATGATATATATGCAAATATAAGTTTAATTTGGATATTATATACGATTTTAAGTTTTGGAGAGATATATATGCAATTCCTATAAAAAAACAAGGAAATTATGTATATACCCACTAAAACTTGCATATTTGTATATTTACGTAAAACATGCTTAAACACCATTATACATTATGTATTAAAAACTTGTATTTTAGAAAAATATATAAATATACAAGTTATAGTCCTTTGGTTTGGCCAAATTGGACGTTTGGTCCGTCGAGTATCGAAATTGCAAAAACGTCCGTGTGGCAAACCTTTGGTTTCACTTTGGTTCCACTTTTGGTCCTTCGTCGAACTAAAATGACTAAAATACCCATCTGTACCTTTTTTAAAATTTTTACCTTTGATTTTTTTAAAAAGAATATATTTTATCATATTCATCATTGATTAATTAAATATCAAATTAACTTCATTATCAAAACAACCACTCATCATAATAATCATATTCTTCAACCATCGTCTATAACCACCACCATCATCATCTTCTTAAACTAAAATCTTGCTGAAAAACCTTTCTTGTTTTGCAACTTTTCTAATTGATTTTTTTTGTTTAGATTGGCAAGGATGATGAGATCGAGCATATGTCCCTTAAAGTTTCAATGCTACTAAAAAAACTCATTGCTGACTCTACTCGTGACAAAGATATGCACTCAACCCACTCACATATCCAAAACACAAAATCACTACACACCAAAAACATAACATAAAAACCCAGATTCATTCACATCTCACAAACAAAAAAAGAAACACAACAAAAACAAAATCAAACCCATACACAAATCACACACAATTAGTCACACAAAAAAATAACTCACAACTTGTTATCCCTCTCCACAACATCACTACAACAATCAAAACCTAACAACAATACACAACCAAGAACAACCAAACCCAAAACCCATGACACCGTTTATACCATCATCCTAAAACCCAAATTCATATCACAAACCCTCAAAAAAACCCCATGTAATTGCAAATCGGTACCCTCTTCAAAAAACGAATCCACCGATATCTAAACAAGAGATCATCTCAATATAATTTCAATCCAACACAGAAGAAAACCACGATCCATTTGTTGGTTTTATCTAAGGACACGCTGTTGGATTCGAGATCTGGTATGGCTATGGAGGAGAGGATATGAAAGGCTGTGGTGTTATCAAATCTCAAGAAAAATAGGTCTGCTTTGTGTAAATGGGTTTGAGCAGCCACAACTTTCAAGTTTTGAATTTGTACTCATAATAACAATTTGATTACATTTAAAATCACATATATTTACATATGGAAATAGTTTGTACAATTAATAAATCTTGGCCAACAGAGGTGTGCCAAGCTTAGAGTTTAGTTTATATAAAGAATAAATATAGTGATGTGAATTCAAGCAGTTAGTGGATCAAGTTTGTGTTTATGTGTGTGAATCTGAGAAATTGATGGTGAAAAGATTGAGATGTATATTTACTTTTGGGTGGTTGTGGTAAAGTTGGTGGACCGGGTTTTGTTTTTTTTTTTTTGATAAATCTCAGATGATAAGTTATGTAGAAGATAGGTTTTTTAAAGATGATAAGATAGGATAAAAAAGTATATTTTTAATATATAAATCAAAGAAAAAATATAGAAAGAAGATGACTAGGATATTTCAGTCATTTTAGTTCGACCAAGGACCAAAAGTGGAACAAAGGTTTGCCACATGGACGTTTTTTACAATTCCGATACTCGGCAGACCAAACGTGCAATTTGGCCAAACCACAAGGACCATTTTTGCAGTTCTTTCAAAAAATAAAGATATCTTTTAATTTCCTTATTGCATGTTGAAACCATTCCCTTGATCCAAGCCCAATGGTTCTAGCGACAATGTTTCCTTTTATGAACAAAAAGTTGGTCGATATAGTTTCACATTGTTTTCTGCAATCATTGTGGTCAAACGAGGGGGCATATTGTCCGTGCGTTGCAACGGGGACTAAATTAGTCTCGAAAGGAATTTAGCTCCCATAGTAGTGTGTTTTTGGTGTTTTGTATTTTTAGCCTAAGTTATAAACAATGAGAGCCCAAGCCTTTTGATATAAAATAAGCAGTTTCAAATAAGCAATCCCACAATACTGCAACATAAAGGTTCTACTGTACAACGAAATTGATAACAACATTTCAATATTAACAAAAATTAAGCTAACGTAAAGATTTGACAGAAACTATTGACCGATTCCGGATTCAGAACGATGTTTCAAGCAAATCCCGTTTTGTAACTCATTTAGCAGGTTCCCACTGATCCAAACCACATCGACCTTTTGTTCTTTGGCTTTTCCCCACATCACGATATGAAACCCAACCACAACAACTAATCTCAACAAACTGCATAAATTATCCAAGAGTCTTAGAATACTTATGGGTTTTTGACTACAAGCTTTGCATATATAGGTAGATAGCTTATGCGTTAATTTAAAAGTCGTGAGCTTAAAGCGCATATTTCATGACTTTCTTATATAAACATAACTAATTTTTACTCGATCATAAATACACTAAAAAATTTTGTAACTCCTCCTGTAACCACTAAGAAATCGAACTAAAATTAGTGAAACTGAATGCGTACCTGAAATCACGTCGAGGTTTCTTTCACTAGAAGTGCTTTGAATGTAAGATTGCAGTAGGCATTTGTTGATATTGTTGATGCTGATATATATATAAAAACAACTCATTAGCTTATGCACTTCAAAAACACAATGCATTAGATAGTGTTTGGATCATGTTAAAAATAAGAAACACTAACTAGAGATGATCCGGAGGTCGGGGAGGATTAAACAAATAAGAAGCCATATTATTAGAGAGATAAAGTAGAGAGAAGATGTGTGTGTCTAGAGAAACAAAAACATACACACTTTTACAAAATAAATCCTCACCCCTCCATGGAAGTATGGAGAGGGTATATATAGGTCATGACGAGGGAAACTATTCTAACTTAACAATTATAGTCCCTGCGGGTCTTGCCTAATGATAACTGGTGTAATTCCAGATAAGTCAACATATTTTAAGGCTAACAATCTTCCCCCAATATGTGGACATACGAAATTACTTACAATGTTCCTAACAAGTACAATTATAATAAAATAAAGTCTTCCATAGCACTTCCAAAGCTGAAGATGTCTTCTGAGTTCTCCTGGTCTTGAAACTTGTACTCCAGCTTGGATCTTTAGTGTCTTTACTTGTACAGAACCATTTAGTATGCATGATTGGGATTAACTTCACCCAATTTTTAAAATAACATGTCCTTGAAAAGCTTTCTTCATAGACCCTTTTGGCGAAAGTTTCTTAAACATCTTCCCAAACCACATCCCTATCTTAGCAGATTCTGAAACATTGATGTAGCTTGAACAATCTTCTGATTTGACATTAAAGTGCACCCTCAAAAATTTGTAGAAGAAACCCACACAAATACTTACGGCTTTCTTGTCATTAGGGCTTGGTGAATATTCGTTCGGGGGTACATGCAAAAAATCAGCAATAATTCTTCTCACGTATACAGAATACTTTATAAACCATACTAAGTAAAGTAGTATACACTACTTCCCCCTGGAAGTTGACCTGGTAACATCAAAGTCAACTAAGTCCCAGATGTACATATTTCCCCCATGATGGTTGTGAACTCTCGGAAGCACCATTTTCGTGTACGTCCATATACTTAAGAAGATCTTGTCTTAAGCACAAATCTTAAGATCCAAACGAACCATTACCCTCTTGACTTCAAAAACCGTAGTAGGAGATGAAGCAAGAATCAAGAAAACTTGGTATAATCAAGGTCTTGTATATGAAGGTCGTTGAAGAACTTTGAGAAATTTGCTTAGACTGTGAAGTACCTTTGTCTTTGAATATCACAATTATATCCCGTGAGAATTGCTAATTACATCTCAACCTTTAAACTCTCTGGCTAACTTACTAACCTCGTATTCTGTCGGCTATTGTTGTGACCACATGGTGAAGTAAACCGATATACCAAACTTGAAAATGAAGTAAAATCCCCCAAATTTGTTACTTAAGCATGCACTGTTGTTGATCAAAGAACGATGCAAGATTAAATCTATAAGTACTCTATACCCGCCATCAAAAGTATAAGAAGTAAAACACCTCTTGAAATTATCCACATCGACATCTGCGTGTGACACTGAGTACTACAATGTAACTCCTTTAAGTGATAGTTATCTAGGTCTTCAACCAACCACCCCGACTACTGGAAACTAGATAATTCAAGTCTCAATCATAAGCTGTATACGTTCAAGCAAGTCATCAATCGATAGATTGGGTTTAAAGAAAAGGGGTAGAAAATAGAAGGAAATATCGATGACGAAATAAGTAGACGCCTTCGTGAAACCCACTTCAATCTTAAATAAAGGATACCAAATCAACTTCGTGATCACTTGTCATCGTAACCCGAATCCTTAGCCGTTTGCCATTTTAGTGAATCTTATTCGAATCATTTTTAGTGTTATGTATCGTGTTTGTTGTGTTGTTATTCGTGAATGTTATTGAACTAGGATAAATGTTATTTTTGAATCGTCGTCAACAAATAAACGTGAAGATTTGACAGAAACTATTGACCGATTCCGGATTCAGAACGATGTTTCAAGCAAATCCCGTTTTGTAACTCATTTAGCAGGTTCCTACTGATCCAAACCACATCGACCTTTTGTTCTTTGGCTTTTCCCCACATCACGATATGAAACCCAACCACAACAACTAATCCCAACAAACTGCATAAATTATCCAAGAGTCTTAGAATACTTATGGGTTTTTGACTACAAGCTTTGCATATATAGGTAGATAGCTTATGCGTTAATTTAAAAGGCGTGAGCTTAAAGTGCATATTTCATGACTTTCTTATATAAACATAACGAATTTTTACTCGATCATAAATACACTAAAATTTTTTGTAACTCCTCCTGTAACCACTAAGAAATCGAACTAAAATTGGTGAAACTGAATGCGTACCTGAAATCGCGTCGAGGTTTCTTTCACTAGAAGTGCTTTGAATGTAAGATTGCAGTAGGCATTTGTTGATATTGTTGATGCTGATATATATATAAAAACAACTCATTAGCTTATGCACTTCAAAAACACAATGCATTAGATAGTGTTTGGATCATGTTAAAAATAAGAAACACTAACTAGAGATGATCCGGAGGTCGGGGAGGATTAAACAAATAAGAAGCCATATTATTAGAGAGATAAAGTAGAGAGAAGATGTGTGTATCTAGAGAGAGAAACAAGAACATACACACCTTTACAAAATAAATCCTCACCCCTCCATGGAAGTATGGAGGGGGTATATATAGGTCAAGACGAGGGAAACTATTCTAACTTAACAATTCTAGTCCCTGCGGGTCTTGCCTAATGATAACTAGTGTAATTCTATATAAGTCAACATATTTTAAGGCTAACAATCTTCCCCCAATATGCGGACATACAGAATTACTTACAATGTTCCTATAAAGTACAAATACAACACAAATAAAGTCTTCTAAAGCGCTTCCAAAGCTGAAGATATCTTCTGAGTTCTCTTGGTCTTGAAACTTGTACTCTAGCTTAGATCTTTAGTGTCTTTACTTGTACAGGAACCATTTTAGTATGCATGAGTTGGATTAACTTCCCCCCAATTTATATAGCATGTCTTGAAAAGCTTTCTTCATAGACTCCTTTTTGGCGAAGTTTCTTAATCAGCTTCCCCCAAACCAACATCCCTATCTTGAGCAGATTCTGAAACATTGATGTAGCTCGAACAATCTTCTATTGTCATTAAAGTGCACAACAAAATTTTGTAGAAGAAACCCCACACCAAATACTACTGCTTCTTGTCATTAGGGCTTGGTGAATATTCGTTCAGGGGTACATGCGAGAAATCAGCAATAATTCTTCTCACGTATGCAGAATACTTTATAAACCATACTAAGTAAAGTAATATACACTACTTCCCCCTAGAAGTTGACCTGGTAACATCAAAGTCAACTAAGTCCCAGATGTACATATTTCCCCCATGATGGTTGCGAACTCTCAGAAGCACCATTGTCGTGTACGTCCATATACTCAAGAAGATCTTGTCTTAAGCACAAATCTTAAGATCCAAACGAACCATTACCCTCTTGACTTTATAAACCGTAGTAGGAGATGAAGCAAGAATCAAGAAAACTTGGTATAATCAAGGTCTTGTATATGAAGGTCGTTGAAGAACTTTGAGAACTTTGCTTAGACTGTGAAGTACCTTTGTCTTTGAATATCACAATTATATCCCATGAGAATTGCTAATTACATCTCAACCTTTAAACTCTCTGGCTAACTTACCAACCTCGTATTCTGTCGGCTATTGTTGTGACCACATGGTGAAGTAAACCGATATACCAAACTTGAAAATGAAGTAAAATCCCCCTAATTTGTTACTTAAGCGTGCACTGTTGCTGATTAAAGAACGATGCAAGATTAAATCTATAAGTACTTTATACCCGCCATCAAAAGTATAAGAAGTAAAACACCTCTTGAAATTATCCACATCGACATCTGCGTGTGACACTGAGTACTAAAATGTAACTCCTTTAAGTGATAGTTATCTAGGTCTTCAACCAACCACCCCGACTACTGGAAACTAGATAATTCAAGTCTCAATCATAAGCTGTATACGTTCAAGCAAGTCATCAATCGATAGATTGGGTTTAAAGAAAAGGGGTAGAAAATAGAAGGAAATATCGATGACGAAATAAGTAGACGCCTTCGTGAAACCCACTTCAATCTTAAATAAAGGATACCAAATCAACTTCGTGATCACTTGTCATCGTAACCCGAATCCTTAGCCGTTTGCCATTTTAGTGAATCTTATTCGAATCATTTTTAGTGTTATGTATCGTGTTTGTTGTGTTGTTATTCGTGAATGTAATCGTGTACATGTCCCAAATAACCCTCTATCAGCCCAACACCCGATAACCAATACAGTAAATGTATGGGCCCATTGTAAATTGATAATAACCCAATGAACCCGGCTGAGCCGAAGAAGCCAATCCAAACATGTTATAGGGATCTAAGAATGGTCAAAACCCTAATCTAACCCCATAACTGCCTAAATTCGATATTGAGATAAACATTGGTCCACTCTACAGCTCACCTACCCTACTCTTCGTCACTCCTCGAGTCCTCCGGTTTTTCATCAACGCAAAATACAACAGCTTGGAATACACTTGACACAAGGCTTCTGGGTCTCCAAAAAAAACGCAAGGAACAAGAACAGAACCATCACCAAAGAAATCCAAAACCCAACTGCCATCAAAGATCACAACCCAATACTCAACCCATTTAACTCTATGATCGACAAGATAAAAGCAATAATCCACACCATAGCCCTTGACATTTGTCCTATCTAGCAAAGGCTAACCATCATATTTTCACCACAAAATGGAAGAAGAGTGAGAAGAGGCTTCCAAGATCATTATAACGTCCCTCGTTCTCAAGGTATGTGTTTTCTTTCTGTTGAGCATAGAGTTATAAAGTAAGAAAGAATGGACAACAAATTTGTTTGTGGTACTTTCTTTATAGTATTATCCGCGAACAAGACAAAACGGGAATAAAAAGAAACACCTCGACACAACAAAAGAATCACGATGATGATTGATTTATTTCTTCAAGATCATTATAATGGTCTCGGGTATGTGTTTTCTTTTCTGTTGCATAGATCGAAAGAAAGAAAGAATGAAACAGATTTGTTTTGTTCTTTCTTTATGTTTTTCGTACATAGAAAAAGGAGAAACCCTTCACAAAGATCGATGATGATGATTTATTTGTGGTTTTGATCTTTATATGGTCATCAATTGAATATGTAACACGAAAAAATCTAAGATCTTTTTTAATGTTTTCGTGTGAGTCTAGATGTGTGGTGATGGAGATGGAGTTGTGAGAGAATATGTGACGATGGGATTTTTAGGATTAGTTGTTGGATTTGTTGTGATTGATTTGTGACGAAGGGTATTTTAGGATTAGTGAAGTTGTGATGGTGGATGTTGATGTTGTTGCAATTATTTGTGGGATATGGTTCGAGTCTGTTTGTCTTTGGTCTTCATATCTTTTTATTAAATCATGACTCATTGAGTTGACCCGGTCAACTCGGTAGTGACCGAGTTGACACGGTTGGGTTATGGTTCCACCAAACCGCTACCTTGAATGGTAAACTAAACCGCTACCACTAACCAAACCGCCTCTACCAAATCACCATCACCAAACCGCCACTGACTAAAAATTTAGGCAGTGGTTTGTTTAGTCATAACCATGAAAAGTTAGTCTTCATAACCTGTATGCCAAACCGCCATGGCAAATCGCCACGGTGGCCAAATCTCCATCAAGTATAGTACTTTTGTACTTTTCCCAAAATTATGGATCTGTGTTTTTTTTCTTTTGTTTTTCAAACCGTTATGAAGAAACTTATAAAAAAATAAGCTCAAAAATAGTTTGTCTTTTAAGCATGAACACAACATATCTAAACCAGAATAACCAGAAACATGACATAACATTGTTCGTGGCTTTTTTCTTTAAAATAAGCCTACGAAATAATCTGATAAAATCAGACCATATTTAAACTTATAAACCGAGACAACAACAAACACAATAACTGATTCTATGGCTTTTCTTGTCAAAATAAGCCACGAAAATAAGCTTAAAATAAGCTGAAATAAGCTGACAATAAGTTGTCAGCCACGAATCATACAAACATAATACAAAACACCCTTGGTTAGCTCTGATGCCAATTGTACATAATAAGAAATCACTAGCTAAACATGATCCGAAGGTTGGGGAGGATGAAACAAATAAGTTGCCATATTATTAGTTAAGAGTAAAATTGTAGAGAGGGAAAGATGTGTGTTTTCTAGAGAGAAACAACACACACCTATGATACCAAAATGAATCCTCGCCCCTCCATGGAAGTATAGAGGGGGTATTTATAGTCTAAACACAACTAAACTATACTAAATAGTCTAATCTAGTCCCTGCGTGTTTGGCTATTTATTAACTAATATAATTTCGGATAAGTATATTTTAAGGCTAACAGATCAGCTTCTCATTATATTTTAAATAGGTTTGTCCAAAAACAGCTTACATAAACTATTTTGCTATATCCAAACACTCAAGAGTGCTAGTTATTAGTATAATCAAAACACAATAAGCTGATATAGTAGTTTGATTTAAGCTTTACAAAAACATCCCTGATACATGAACTAATAGTGATGTCAACTGAATCATGATGAATCATAGCATTAACAAATTTGCAGCAACTTATATTACTATTATTAGTCAATACTACTAACTAAAGCAAACAATCATAGCCAAAACCAATACAGAAAATTATAAGATGCAATGATTATCCTTAAAAAACCAAAATTTTAGTTAGAAATAAAAATCTCTTTTAGCGTTTTATTTATCATGTTTTTATATTCACCGAAGGACATCTCAACATTTATAGCCAATGTACCTTATATCAATCAAAATGCTATTTCCTATAAGGGC
>BQNB010029050.1:5995-48666 GCA_026074375.1 Tanacetum coccineum
AACATGATAAGCACTAAACTCACTGATAAAACACAAATAAGTAAACATAAATAACAAATAAGCAGTATAAGAAATTCTATAGCAAATAAGAAAAGTAAGAGAAAGAGAGACTTACAACACCCTTGCTCAAAACAGGGTCAAACAATAAATCTACAAGCTCTAGCTCGCATAAAACAAGCTAGTGGTGTCCATAAGCCCATCCAGAACTTGCTTATCATCCATAAAATAAGCTGTGGTGTATTTGAGAGTGATTTTAGTAATTTTCTCTTATCTAATTAACTTTTTAGGTTCACTTAGTTAAAACAGCTTGTAAACAAGCTGTATTGAGAGCTTTTGAACACAAAACAACACAAGTAAGAAACTTAACACTTGAAATTGTAAATTGACTTAAAACCTCAAATTTGCATTAAAACTGGAAAGTGATACAAAGCTGAAAGTAAAAGCTGTAAATGAGTTTTAAAAGAACTCGAAATAAGCTAAGTTATATTAAAAATTAAAAAACTAACTAGTTGCCTCAAAGGCTTACAAAAAGCTCTTCTTTTGTGAGAGCAAAAACCAAGTGTGCTTGTTGTGTGAGGTGATTCTCAAACAAATCCCAGCCTTCAATTTCTTTTGTGCTTCTTTTGAGGCAATCACAGCCATCAAAATTACTTGGAAAGTGGTGAGGGATTGCCAACATGGCACTTATACAGCTGGGGGGGGGGGTAGAGGAGTGGTTGAAATGATTTATCTAGGGTGTTGAGTGTTTTGCAGGGAGAAGGTATGGGAAGACATCCCTACTCTGTACCTGGGTTTTGTTTTGGGCGGGAAGAATGGAGTTTGGGTAGGTTGGCAGTTTTGGCCCCTCCTCTCTTATAACTTCAATTCAAACTTTGCCCGGTTTGCAATTTCGACCCTTGTCTTTTTCTTTTGTAATACAACTTGAGGTTTGGCAGTTTTAGTCCCTCAAGTTGTATTTTCTTCATGTGGCTGACTTTTGACTTTGACTGACTTTGGCTTCGGATTGACTTTGTCTTTTCCATCCCGTGCTTGGTTTGGTCGTTTTTGGCTTTCTTTTTGAATATCCGTTCCTGCACAATTCAAATACAAAACATACAAATACAATGTATTTTTGGTACGTTTTTAGTCATTTAAGTCCGTTTTTAATGAAAAATGGTATGTGTAATTAAGCACATACCAAGACCCGTTTAAACAGTTAGGAAAATTCTACAAAAATTCCAGAAAATCATATACATCATGAACATCCTACAGTATCAAGCCCATCCTCAGTTTTGACAACGAATCTTGTTTAATTTATTTAACTAACTTCCACTCACTTTTAATTCATGAAACCTATGGGGTTTGAAATTAGACTCTCTGTAGATAATTTTAGGCTCAAGAAAATCAATAAAAGCTATCCGTATGACCAAATTATGACACTTACAAGATGACCTTTCAAAACTGCCAACTTTTAAACTCCGAATTTACAAACCCTAAAACCCTAATTACACATGCTTAACACCACTAATCATACAAAAACAATTTTTAAAGATCAAAACCCTAATTTTACAGATCCTATATAAACCCTAATCCATCCTTAATGATTGTTACGCAATTAAAACTTAATTGAATTGAAAAAGGTTTAAGAAATCGATACCTTAAAGCTTAGAAATCAAAACCCTAAAATTTTTGGGGTTTCCCCTTTTCTTCTGTGTTGATCACCGGCCAAGGGAGAGGGATAGACAAAAAGAATGATTTTTGTTTAGGTTATGATTTGTATTTATTGTGCTTAATGGATAATTTCCAAGTTAAAATTATAGTTTGACTAAAACTTGTTTTTCCCCTTTCTTCTTTCCCCATATCCGGCCGAACAAACACCCCTATATATTTTATATTTAAATATTATTTACACAAAACCCTACTAATTTAGTTATTTTTATAAAAACCTTTACTTGTTTTACCAAACCTTGAACTTTTTAACTAGTTTTCAAACTAAATTTCATTTCTAAAAATAGAAAGTACTCTAAAACCTATAAAATATTAAACTAATATATATAATATGAATTACATATACATAGTACGTACACAGAAAATTACACATACGACATTTGAAACTACAAAAAGCTTTCAAATGATCTCATTTCTACTAG
Source organism: Tanacetum coccineum (assembly GCA_026074375.1). Classification (NCBI taxonomy): domain Eukaryota; kingdom Viridiplantae; phylum Streptophyta; class Magnoliopsida; order Asterales; family Asteraceae; genus Tanacetum; species Tanacetum coccineum. The sequence goes on from BQNB010029050.1 coordinate 8,125, forward strand.
TACAATGATTCATCACTCATGTACTTCCATCTCATCCACATATAAAGCACATAATGACACACACATAAACTGAATTATACAGGCTTTAACTAACCTTCTAAAATCTCAGTTGTCACACCTACATCAATAACAAAATCCAGTTTAGCAAAACCATCAGACACATAGGCGCATATTGCAGACAAAAACTTATATTACAAAAGCAAGGTTTACCAAGCATTAATACGACGCTATGAAAGACATCAATAATGAAACAACATATGAGTTCGACAAACCGGTAGAGCTGGTATCGACTGCATGAACGTCTTGTTATAAAAGGACACAGACAACCGTATCTTCCATGGAGTTAGAGTTACCCTTTTCTTGTCTCGGTTCCCTTTTAATATCAAATCTGAAATGGAATTTCGTAAAAAATCATATTTTCTGTCAAAATTAGATCCCATTTCATAAAATAAAAAGAAGGTAACAACTTCTTCGTGTTTTTGTTGTTTGAATAACATTTAGTATCAAATCTCAAATGAGTTATCATTAAAGATAAACTTCTTGTCAAGATTTTGGATTTCTAATTGTTGTGTGATAAATATTTATGAAAAATGATTGGTGTTACAGGTTGGATTATCAAGTTATCTTGGGATTCATACGCGTTTTATATCTATCTCAAATGAAAATTTGACCGTCCCTGGATCATCCACACACAGTTTCTCTCTCAACCTCTCTCTAAACATGACAAACATGTAACCCTTTGACGACCTGCAATATTTACGATGTCATTCCATTGGTGTGATTTTGAATTGATTCGTCAAAATGTCATAAAATGACTATTTCTGATTTTATAAATAATCTTTTATCAAAGCAGAAAAAGACAGTCGTCGACAGGAGTATAATGCAGCAGGATGCCGCCTCTTTAAAACATACAACTACATACTTATAAATGGTATTAGATAAGATAAAAAAGAACTAACCGACAGATTACGAAATTTTTGGCCTTGATTCGTTGATTGTGATCCAGTAAACAAATGAAATTGAGTCCATCAACACATAAGCAATAGAATAATCATTGCTCACCCAAAAAATTTCCACAATCAATACAATGGCCGCCAACTTAGAAAAACAATTGCCACACTTGAAATTGAGTCTGTTTAACAAACATAACTTTGCAAACATAATGTTACTATCACCGACGCCACACACCATGATCGGTGGAAACGAAGAGATTGGCGGTGTGTTTGGTCAAAGGAGCCCAATAAATGGTATAGCAAACCCACAGATTGAAACTCAGCGCATCCTGAATCGTTCTACGACCCGTTCCATATTCCATCCAGGCGTTTCTTAATTTCGAACAAACAATGGTGTTCTTTTGCATGAATTAATTTTAAATGCCATGGATCGGGGCTGGATTGGGTTTTTAATATAAAATTCCCATGTGTCGGGACTGGATCGGGTTTTTAATATAAAATTCCAAAGGAGCCTGATAAATGTATATATTTAAAATAGTGGCTCAGACCAAACCATCACGGCTGCATACTGCAAAGGTAGCCTAGCCAAGAGTTAGTTTGTTTTTGGTCATCATCGCCTTTATAAAATGATAGGTAAGCCTCTAGATAGCACGATAAGGGTGTTGTCACTCTCACGTGTATTGATTACGTAAGAATCACAAACCCTTATGACATTCCTAAAAGCAAAACCGTTCCAAACATAAGCACGCTATATACATTTATTGGGCTCCTTTTGCATTTTATATTAAAAACCCGATCAAGCGCATTTAAATATATTAAAAACCCGATCCAGCATAGCCTGACACGGCTGGCCATTTTGTTTATGTCTCTCTTGTAACATCCCGCTCGGATAAAGGGACCAAGAGTCACATTATGGTGTCATATCAGAACATATAAACGCAAATGGAAGACTATATTAAATAAAAATACTAAGTCATAAAACAAAATGACTTCCAAAAGTATTAAATTCCAACGAAGTCTAAATGAAAAGAAAACTTCAAACGAAATAGGTCTTAAACATAAATTCAAACAAAGGAAATCTATCAAAGGTCGGTCTTCTAAAAGCTTCCTACTCTCAACACTCAAATCCCAGCTTCCCGCTTAGTACCTGCCGCAGGAAAAGAAAATGCGGCTGAGCTAACGCTCAGTGAACAGATATAATAACAACAACGGTAATAAGATAAAAGAATGAACGAAACGGATCACGAGAACCTGCTAAACAAATGTCATACGAAATACGAATCGAATGAATAAGAATCAAGAACAACAAAGGAATGCCCACGAGCTCAGATAAATGTCTAAACATGATACATGAATAGACCCTAAACAGATATAATCAAATAGTCACATAATCAAATGTACACAGGTATGCATTCCCTGATGTACCAAATGTGATATGGGGTGTATTGCACACACACAACCATTCACCTGAACTGAACGGAACAAAGTACCTAGGATGCATCCATACGCTCCCTGCAAAACAAAGTCATATCCATATACACAAGTACAATGACGAGTATACATACATATGTAAACTAATAATAATCAAAGGCCATCTTTCAAAAGGGAACGTCGTGGACTAATCACACCGCCACAGATAGTGTCATGCCATTGGTGCATCAATGACATGGTCATGGTACCTCCATGACTAGTTCAAATAGCTCGGGCAAAGATTTAAGCAAACTGAACAAGTTACCAATAATTCAATCAAGATAACGGATCTAATATCATATTCAAACAAAGATCAAAGGAATCATGAATGCGAATATCAAATCAAACAGAATATCAACGAATATCAATGAGTCATGAGTACGGATAGCAAATCAGACGGAATATCAAACGAAACAAAGTAGTTAAAACAAATGAGAATCAAGTCATGAGGTGTCCTTACTAAAAGGACAGAATATTTGTACCTTAACGAACAGGCAAAGGAGAGAACGAACACGAAGATAAAAGATCACAACCTCTTCACTGAATCTACAAGAACCCATGATTACATGTTATTATCCATCTTATTTTATAAGTTTTATTACTTAATCTTACCATTTAAAACACTTAAGGTAACTAAATTAGGGTTTTCTAAATTTCCAGAATCAACCAATATTTTTAAGCAAGTTTTTCGATGTTAAAGACCCATTAAACGAGCTCCTAAAAATATACCAAAAATTACAGAGGTTCCCACATGTGTCTAATATATCCCTGATTTTTGGTTGATTTTATTTCCAAGTTTACATACCCCTTTTACCCTTGTTACCAAAACTGATCCCGAAATTGATCTGACAGAACCTTCGAAAAGTTGACGCGTAAAAACCCTACTTAAACAACTCAGAAAATTATGAAAACAATTATGGATGTAGCTAATATCATGAAGATTTACCAAATAAAATTTTAAAAGCTAACTCCTTACGGTTTTCGAATTAAAAATCAAACACTACAACTGAATTTTTCGGATAGAAATTCCAGATTCGACACTTAATCTTATAAAATCTAAAAATCGACCTTCCCGACCTCCAATTGACATGAGCCTGGATTTTCCAGAAACTATACTCTTTGAATTTAAATTTAGGCTCAAGAATCATGTCAAAACTCATTTTTATCACCAAGATACACCCCGTTGAACATGACCCAAAATTCTGCCCAAAAATTTTAAACATAAAAACCCTAACTTTCACCAATCAAAACAAACCCTAAGGTTTCTAATCTTGTAGTTTCTTATTAATTACACCATTAATGATATCTAGGGTTTCATAACATGTTATTACACCATTTTAACAAGATTAAGCCCTACAATTTAACAAGATTAAGAACACATGTTTTCTTTACAATCTTTTAGGTTTTTATGAAAACTTCATATGTGAATCATGGAATACAAAGATGAAACAAGGGACATGGAATACTTACGAAGATTAAGATGGATACAAGAACAAGAACACCACACCAAGAACACCAAAGAATTGTACCAAGAACACCAAAGAATTACACCACAAGCACCAAAACTTGAATAACCAACCGGAATCACCTACACCTTCTTCTTCCTTGCAACTTCTATGGATGAATACACAAGTTTTTGGAGTAAAGTTTTTGAGAGAATAATGGTGGAGAGGAGTGAATATGGCCGGCTATATAAGAAGAAAAGGGAGGGGAAGACACAAATAACTTTCTTGCAAAATTAAAACATTTGATCTCCTTTTTCCTACACTCTTTTCCTAAAATAAACTAAGCTTTAAAAATAAAAGATTTTTCTACCCCATATGGGCCGACCTAAATGGAGGAAAGAGGAGGGACAAAAATTTTTTCTTTCATTTTTGAAGATTACACAATATTTGCTAAAAACCTTTTTACTCTTATTTCTTAAAATAGGTTTTATAAACAAAAGGAAAGTAAATAAACAAAATAACAAAATCAAATATATTTCTAGGGGGAGGGGGCGGATTTATATAAACAAATTAGGAAGTTTATATTATTATTTTTATAAACTACATATCTTATGTTATAAATTAATAATACACAAATAATTATAACCTAAGGTTTTAATTCCAAATACTTATTATTAAACTTTAGGTTATATTTCAAATTAACCAAAATGAAATGAAATTCAAATTTTTGGGTTTTACATCTCTTCTCCAAGAAACAGTGTTAATTCATTCATATAAAAAGCAATCGCGTATGGCTAACCCGCCATGGCTGCAAATCTAAGTATTTGCCCCGCTAAGATACGGATAGGCTCAAATATAACAGTAACACTATCAATAACAACAAAATCAGTCCATAAATCAAAGGATTTACAAACCAACAATACGTTGGTGGAGGTTGCCGAGGCGAGAGATTCTCGCACTCGACCATCCGTCCACCCAACGTAACAAGAGCAAATTGAAGGGTGAACCCACCTTAATGGTAAAAGTATAAGCAAGCCGTAACCATAAGTCTTAATTTCAAGTAAAAACAAATCATGAAATGTGATAATACTATTTACAACCGTTGTTGAGTCCCAAAACTCTAGATCTACTGCCTTAGGTTATAAGGTTATTATTACCTTGGTAATCACAAGATAATAATGTGAGAAACTTTGTTGAAATGTTTCACCAAAGGCTATGCGGAATCTAACCTTTAGTGTTTAAGAAGAATAACAATGGTAATGGAATGAAACAGTAAATAACCAACAAGCCTTAATATTATTGATTGAATAATACGAGTACTCAAAAGTACTAGGGTTTACAAAACCTTAAAGCTATGAGAAAGTCTATGGAGGATCTATGTGTTTGTGGATGTGAGAGATTGATGTCTTTTCTCTACACCCTAGGACCTCCTTTTATAGACCAAGGAGTCCTAGTAGGTACAATACAATTAAATGACTCTCTTAAGTAATATACAGTCAATCTTTTAATGCTTTCCATAATAAACATTGTAATCAACATTAACTGTCTCTTAATTCTTTTTAATGCTTTCCATAATAAACATTGTAATCAGCATTAATTGTCTCTTAATTCTTTTTAATTTCAGTCTTCTATTTGACTAATCAGCATTAACTTCAGTCTTCAGTCAATTAGCATTAACTTCAGTCTTTTGTTTGACTAATCAGCATTAACTTTAGTCTTCAGTCAATTAGCATTAACTTTAGTCTTCTGTTTGACTAAATTATGCTTGGCAGTACAAAGTATGAAGACTTTAATTCCCAACAACCGTATATCAAGATTCATATGTAAGCAAGCTGAGTATGGTCAAACATCAATCAACATAGCAATATCCAACAATCACAGATAACAAAAAACCCCAAAAGCGTAACCCTAGCCACCCTAATTAAGAGAATCAACTTAAATCAAAATTTAAAAATTACTAACCACATAATCAAAGAATCTCATACGGGTTGATTTTGCCCATCACGATCCAACCCTCGTCCAATTTCAATATGCTTAAGAGAGAGAAAGAGAGATAGAGAGAGAGAGGGGTGAGTATGTATGTTTTTTTACCAGTGGGGGACGCGTATAAATTACATGTTTTAACATAGAAAGGAGTGGATTTAAAAAAAAGGGTCGGACCCGGGTCAAACCCGCCGGAACCGGCCACCGGAACCCGTCGGAAACAGCCAGGTCGGGTCGGGTTCAGGCAAGCATTTATGAAAGCATTTAATGGCAGTGTTCCTGCCTTTTAATAAAGGTTATAATTATAATATAATTAATACCAAACATTTATAAGTAGTTGAAAAAATATATATCAATGAAATAATACGTGTATTACTTATACTGGTAAATGTTATGGCTTATAATTGGATAATATTTTCAACACCATTATGTTTTGGTAAATACTTTTAAAAAATAAAGCAAATGACACAAAAATGCACCAAACTTAAGGGTCATTTTCAATAAAAGTATCGCACTTTTTTTCTTGCATAAAAAGCACCTAACTTATTTTTTTGGCCAATTTAGGTATTTTCGTTAAATATTTAACGACCATCTGTTAAGTTTTACATTTCAAGTCCACCGCCGCTACCACCACCATCAATCATCGTCACCACCACCAAGCCTGCCCACCACCATTGTAACACCCCCAAAATGGGTCGCAGCGGAAAGTATGTCCGGGAGCGTTACTTCATAATGCCATTGTACAAGATATGAGAGAACGACCTCTAAATGTGTCGTTTGAAAAGTAATCTTGTAAAGTTTGGACTCCAATGCTCATCCGTTATGTCAAGTAGCTTGTTCACCTGAGAAATACATGCTTTAAAATGTCAACAAAAAGTTGGTGAGTTCATAGGTTTATGTAAGTATAAATGTTGGATCAAAGATTTGTAAGTGTGCATGACCATTTCAATCCTTATAATAGTCACAAAAATGTAAGTATGATTGTAGAAATCAAAGATTTGTAAAGTGTGTATGACCATTTTAATCCTTATAATAATCACAAAACTGTAAGTATGAATATTGAAATCAAAGATTTATAAAGTGTGTATTGCCTAGTATGCAATATCCAAAAGAGTGATCACGATTACACTAAGTTCATAAAACCGATGCTCTAACAGAAATAACAGACATGTGCTCATACAGATGCCCTACATGGACACCCGAGCATTTATTTAGTGGACATGTACTCATACAAATGCCCTACCTGGAACACCTGATCATTTGATTTAATGGATATGTACTCATACAGATGCCCTACCTGGAACCCCCGTGCATTTATTTATGGACATGTACTCATACAGATGCCCTATCTGGAACACCCAAGCATTTATTTAATGGACATGTACTCATACAGATGCCCTACCTAGAACACCCGAGCATTTATTTGTGGACATGTACTCATACAGATGCCCTACCTGGAACACCTGAGCATTTGTTTAATGGACATGTACTCATACAGATGCCCTACCTGGAACACCCGAGCATTTAACAAGTTTGTAAATGAGCATGTAAACGAGTTTGTAATCAATCATGTAAATGAGTTTGTAATCAATCATGTAAATGAGTTTGTAATGAGTATGTAAACAATTTTGTAAATGTGTATGTAAACAAGTTATGAAATCAAGTATTTAACAATTTGTAAATGCGCATGTATTCTCACCCCAAAAAGATGTTAAAGTATATGTAAAACGAGTAAAACGTGGGGCTATAAACTCACCTCAAGTGAATGTATCAAATGTACTAACAATCAACAAAGAATATCGTCATGAATAGCCAGAATGCAACCTAATAATTATAGGTCGTATAAGTACGATGTATTTAAAATAGATGCAACAATGTATATTATAAAGTTATATCACCACCTAATAGCTTTGTTTAAGTTGTAAAAGTTGAAATAATGTTTAAGTCACGCTTGATATTTAATGTCCAAGTATATGTATCCGTAAAAATATTATCTTTCTCCAATAATTGATTATTTGTTAATAACGCTTGATTTAATATTTTTATTATTTATATAATGATATTATATAAATAGTTTAATCATTTTGTAAAATTATATTTATAAAGTTAAAAACATGTATAATTTTTATATAGGTAATGCTACATTATTTTGTAAGGTTTTTATTGAAACGAACCAACACTATTCATGTCAGGAAAATAGTGTATTTAAATCTTTAGAAATTCATAACTTTCCCGTTTTAACTCCGTTTTACACGTTCTTTATACCCACGGTTTTGTATTGGGAAAACCTATCAAACAATTATATTTAAATAATTATAAAAATCTGTACATGAACAGTAACAGTAAATTGTTATTTATAAAATTACTTTTTATAAACTTAATTATCGAGATCTTTTAAAAATCATATCTCCTTCGTTTTAATTCCGTTTTTCGAGTTCTTTATATGTACGAAATCGTGTCGAGATGATCTATCATAATTAATTGCTTATAAACTGCCTAGAAATCTATGCCGAAACAGTTTGTATAGACTGTTATTTAAAAACAGTTTTTAATATATATATATAACTATCGAAACCTCGTAAAATTCATATCTCCTTTGTTATAGTTCTGTTTTTTGAGTTCGTTATATGCACAGAATCGTCTTGAAGAGTAATATTTTATTATCAGGTCTAAACTTTTTATAAAAATTTGAATTCTTACAGAATATACCAACTGTCCATATTTAACTTTTATAAAATTTGTTTTATAAACTTTTGACATAATTAAATTATCACAAGTCCTCTAATTTAATTAGTACAACATCCTTTGTATATTTTATGTCCTTTAATTTATGTCCATCATGTTATGTCCAAAAGTCCAAATAAAATGTCTTCAACAACTATTTATTATAAAACTATATAAATAAATTGTAATAATTAATTGTGTAAATCAACCAATACTTGTAATATGACTAATAAAATGTGTTTTTGCTTTACAATATATATTTAACATATTTCTACCATGAACATATGTTTACTTGAATATGTATAATCTTGTTTTATTTTATAAACTTCATAAAATATTAACTAAGTGGTGATTTAACAATATAACAATTATGTAAGTATGTAAATGAAGTAATTATGAAAGAGTAGGGTTTATGTTAGACCTTAGGTGAATGAATGGAGAAGATGAACACAATCAAACCTAGATCTTCATCCCAAAATCCTTATTAGAAAACCTTAATTTTTCTTCTTGCAAACCCTTGATCAAATGAACCCTAGTTCTTCTAGTACCATTGATATATCTTAGATATCAACCCTAAACACCCTTGCATGCTTGTATTGTTGCTAAAATAAAAACTATGGAACTTTCTTGTTTACCAATTTGAGTCGTGGGTTTTATGGAAGAAACAAAGAGAGAAAATTTGATGGTTAGCTAGATATTAAGTGTGTGAAAAATGCTTACATTGTGCTTCCTTTTATAGTGCAAGAACTATCTAGTTTCTAAGCAAAACCATGGGTTAAGAGTGGTTTTATGACAAGAGTACATGTGCTCTCCTCCTCCCTAGGAGAGGCCACATTTAGGAGTACTAGGAAGGACAAAATGAGCTTGGTTACTTGCAATTAGGAATGACTTGTGTAAGTAAGTGGTACATTAAGAACATGGTGATTTCCAAAGAGATATTTTGTATTATTTTTTTATGTTGGTTTAAATGATAACCGGACCTATATGTATATTGGGTAGAAATTATATAATTTTTGGGTATTGGGTATAATTGTGGGTATTTGTTGAAGTATAGATGGGTATTAGTGCTTCCATGTATGCATAAATGTAATTTATTGCGAAACGTAAACGTTTTACGTAACCAATAAAAATAAAATATCAAAAGTGTAATAATTATCTTCGTAAAAATAATATAACACTTGTTTGACCTAAAATTTTATTTGTTTGATGTCGGTTTACGTTGATTGTTGATTTTTAGTTTACGCGATTTAACTAAACGTTGAAAATTAAAAGTAAACGCGTAAAAGTTTAAAATAAATAGTTGAATATTTATTGACGTAGAATGATGTGAAAATGTAAATTGTTACAGTCTCCTCGTGTTAAAAGAATTTCGTCTCGAAATTCAGTTTGAGTTGCTTTCCGAAATGGTGTTGGTGAAGAGGTGCGGTTACTTGTTGTGGATTACTTATTTTCAATCCTTCAAAAACGTGGTAACAAATTTTGTTTTCTTAATATAGAGAGTCTCATTGGGACGGGTTTCAAATCCTTTTATATACCACTTAAGATTTTTCATCCTTAATTACCTCGGCTTAAACGTTTAAGTTTCAGATTTATTGTGATGACTAAAGTTTGAATCCTAGTGGTCTTATCCGTTCCTTTCGGCTTAAAGCGTTAGTTATAACATTTTCCTTTCCAGGGTGATAACGGATTTTATACCTATGATGGCATTATCAATACAAAGTTCTATGGCATTGTGTCAACGTTGAATGGGTGATTTAGTAAATTCCCTAATGGCGATCAAATTTGATGGCGAATTGTCCTAGGGCGACTAGTGATGTGTCTTGACTTTTCGAGATAGGATTTGGCGTAAGGCGATGTCAACTCTATGTAGTAAGGTGGAGTAAAGGTCTACTTAGTTGCTATGGTTACTAATTCGATTTCTCGAAGTAAACACGTTTTATGAATACGCACACAAAACTTTGCTTTTCAAGGATGTAAGTAAAAATGGATTATTGACAAAAGTTTTATGGTGACTACTCTCAACATGGCATGGTCCTTCCTGAATTATACATAGGTGATCAGGCTATGCAATGCTAATGTTCGTCAAACTAACATTATGTATATAATAGTATCAAAATGGTTTTATAGTGTGATAAAATAAGTCACAAGATAGAAACGAGATAGTTTATAGGATGACAACAAAATGGTTTGCGAGATAACCGTAAGATAGTTTATAGGACGACAACAAATATATACAAGCAAACAATTAAAGACAAATATACAAATATTACAGAATATACAAGAATATACACTAATCTAAATTACACTACCTAAGGGTTAGATCTAATCTAATGTTAAAAATCAAAATATCAAATAAAAATCAAGATTAATTTTCACTGCCCGGCAACGGCGCCAAAAACTTGATGTGTCGTTGTGTGGCGTATATTTTATTGACTCAAGTTTTAAATTTATATTTTGCCGACTAAACCAAAAACAACACTTTAACGGGCAGTGTACCCGATCAGTAGTAGTTTCGTGGTAAGTAGGGTGTCGAACACTTGAAGCGAGGTTAAATCTATCAATTTAATTAATATCTTGGTTATCTAATCTATGTTAATTCTATCCTATTCTAAACCTATGTCAGTCTAAATCCTAATTCTAACAGGAAAAGGAGGGTTTTCAGCCTGAGAGACTGGCACGGTTTGGTTGATGACTACAATCAATTTAAGGCACTTTAACCCATACAAGCTAATAGACAAAAGATAAAAGAGCGGTCGAGCCAAATATAAGAAAACTATATTAACCATTATTAATCAGATTAGAAAGTTGGTTTGTTTATTAAGTGCAATGATTTCTTCTCTCGAGGCGGCATATCATTCTTAAGACTTAGGCGTTACATCATCCTAAGACCTAGACACATTAATTTTGTCATAATTAAAGCATCCGCATAAAGCATCCTTATTTGCTGATTATAATCTATCTTAGGGATTAAAGCAATGGTGATCTTGTTAAACCCTAGCTCATAGAGACTTTACCCACTTACCATTTAATGGTAATTTATACACTAGTAGTCCACTTGTCCAACTATCCAATGGAATCATAACGTTACTTGTTGAATTATCTAGGTCACCTGCTAGTCAACATGATCAATAAACCATTGGCAATATCCAATTAACTAGTTAAGCCCGAAGCGTATCCTAGACACAGACTTAGAAGGACAATATTTATGATCCTATTATTCTAGATGTATAAATTACTATATGGAGAGCTATCCTAGACTCTAGATCTACTTGGTCCGTATCACTAGATCCAGTTGAATGATAGGTCGCATATAAAAGCGCGTAAACAAGTATAAATTGATAAACATAAACAAGCATTCAATGATAAATCAAGAAATCAAGATAAACAAATACCAAACATTCAGATCTTCATAATAATGGCTAATACCCGAAGGTATTAGCCTTCAAACGTTATAATAAATACAAGAGCAATTATTTAGCCAAGGTAAACTAACCGAGTTAACGAATGATACCAAAAACTGAACGATTACTAAAGTATATGGAATTACACGATGTATTCTATGGAATTGATAACGTTGCTCGACCTCTTCTGCTCTTTTTCTCCTTTGAAAATCAACTTTTATGGTTTAGGTATCGAGAATATGATTTAGCACACTTAAAACTCATTTTTGAGCCTTCTATTTATAAGGTCTGGAAGTCGGTTCGATACGGCGTATCCAAGTATTAGATACGGCGTATTGGGGATTTCTTGGAGTAGGGACCACGCTTGATATCTTCCAGAATATTATATTCATTCCATATTTCCAATACGGCGTATTGGTCTTCTGGATACGGCGTATTGAGCTTTATTCCTCTGTGGTCTTTGGTGAGTGCAGGCACGGATACGCCGTATCTTCCTTGATGGATACAGCGTATTGGTCTTTAGAATAGTAATCTTCAAAATATCTTCATTTAAGCTCCAGAATGCGCGCCTTTTGCTATCTTTCACCAATTACTCCAATTCTCAAATATAAATGATTAAGTAACAATTCTTTGCAATAACTAAACAAAATGGGTTAATAACATGGGATAAATGATGCTATAAAATAGACGTTATTTGATGTTATCAAATATCCCCCCACTTGAATCCTACTTGTCCTCAAGTAGCCTTTAGAAGTTTATAAAAAATGTATCCCTAAGGATATTTTCCGTTAAAGCACTTATTTGATCTATTACAAGTACACAACCAAACACCTCACGAAATAGGAAGATGAAAACACTCAAATCACTCAACTAATCTCTGTGGTAACATGTAACTAAATCGCTCAATCGCTCGGTCGTGACTAGTATTCTATCATAAGCTTGGCAAGGATACACATCTCCACCACTAAAGCTAAGGAGTAACAAGTTTATAAAGGTAAATATGGGTTTTTGTATGGAAAGGCTTACGGTTGATCATTCTACAATCTTTCACCAGAAGTACCACTCCAACAAGGCTGCTGAAGCACACATACATGGTCGTAACGACGGAATAGACATGTGTGTTCGATCACATCCTCATTCGAATTTAACCAACGGTTAGGATGAAGAATGATATAGGGTAGGAACCTTCTAACTTTCACCAAAAGTCATAAACCAACGAGGTACGAGACATGCATACATGGCCGTAATGACGGAATATACATGCATGTTCGTATAAATCCTCATTCGCGTAAAACCATAGGCTAATCATTAGGTGAGAGGGAAGTAAATTGTTGTTAAATAAAAATCAAGAAACAAATAGATTAAGACTAAAGTACAAGTTGCTAGACACTTTTTCCCGACCGTTATCATGACAAAGACACGACTATTTACAACGTCTTGATCATCGATCAAAAACAACAACCTAAGTTGGCGTTCCCGTAACGGTCAACTTCCCAATCATCCCAAAACTTTACATACTCTACAAGGCAAGTGGCGATATCTTCCACTTTGTACAATACTCTACATCGTTGATTTTTTAGACGTATCAACGAATAATCGATCCTTCGTGTAATTCCTTCGGTAGTTGCGAAACGATTATCTTCAAACTTTATTTCTCACTCTTTTTGTATTTTTCTCATTTTTTCGATTTTTTTACTAACTATACTTCAAATCTCGGTGTAGTTTCACCATCTTCACGATCATAAAAATTCCGAATAATTCCTTCGGTAGTTCTTCGTTCTTCGATTTCACCATTAATTGTGACGGTAGTAAAATCACATGAGTTTTGACTACTAATATACATTCTTATTTGCAATGTGCAAATTTCTAACCGCACCAAAGATAGAAAATGACACAAGACGACTCAGGAAATACAAACTTTACACTTTAAGCAACTAGCAACTATAAATTAAACTTAATCTAACAGGGTATGTTAAGGTGTAAGGGTGTAACGAAACAAATAGTTGGTGTAATTCCTAAAGGATTGGCTCTATGGGTTTTTCTAATGGATCTTCACTCTAAAGATGAGAGTGGAAAAGGGTTTAAACTGGAGGTTAACTAACCAGTGTAGTTAGTTAATAAGCAACATGTAAAGGCGATTTGGGTGTAATCCTAAAATTTACCAATTTAAACAAGTTAATCCATCTAAATCCATGGTACTCATCACTGTGGTCTCAAGTGATATACCAAGCCAAGTTCTAAAGTCTACAACATCACCGGCACACTCATATTTTGTGGAATTTAGGTAAACATTTGAAAATGAAAAGGCTAAATTCTCACAATATCTAACAAGGGTTATTGTGTGCGGGTTATGTAACATGTAATTTTACAAAAGTATGCTTGAAATTTTTTTAAATTTGAGCATAATTTAAGCATTGTAATGTGAAAAATAGGACAAGTAAACATTCTAATTCCACCCCCACTTGAATTATACAACGTCCTCGTTGTATATATAAAACATTAAATACGAGAATTTAAAAAGAATTAGAATGAGAAACTCCCCTGATATTTGCTCGGTAGATTCTCCAAGTTGCGTTTATGAGCAAGATTGTGTGCTGAAAAAGCGTCTGAATCCTAGCACGAATAGCACACACATAGAATTCCAGAAAATATGCATTCCACCAACTTCGTCGATATTCTTTCACGCGGTCCTGTATAAATATAGGAAAAACATGTGCATTCCTATCTTGGTACCTACGGTTAATTTAAACTAAACTAAACAAAATACGAGTCAGTCTGGGTGGATATGGCGTATCAGGTTAGTGAATACGCCGTATTTCCAGAACTGACAATAATGTTCTTAAAGTGCAATAAAAAAATAAAGACTGATAACGTCCAGACAATTAATACGTCATATGGTATGGAGCGGATACGCCGTATTGATGTCTGGGAAGACAGACTCGATAAAATTAAATAACAATCCGGGTTGTCTCCCGGGAAGCACTTTTGTTTACAGTAAAGTCTTTAAGTTAGACTTGTCTTCAGCTTCTCTTTTCACTCAGCTCTAGTCACCATCCATCCTTCGTCCATTTTCCGAAAGATTTCTTGGTAAGCTCGGCACGCCTCTTTTCTTGTGATTGTAAGATCGTCGTATTCGTCTTCTTTTACAACAACATACTCTTCATCATTATTGAACGAATATTTGATCATCATATATCTCCTTATATTGCACATTGGCAGCTCATGTACCTCACATAACTCTTCACTCTTATTATCTCCATGATTTGTCTTATAAGCATCATCGTAGTTTGTATACATGTTCCATCGTCTCATTCGTTCGTAACGTGACTCATCATTATCTTCTTTGATAAACCCTTCCATGATAGCTTTATTTCTTAAAGCCTCATCTTTAAGTTCACTAGCTTCCAAAGCCTTGTACCACTCGTAATCCTGATAATGTAGTTGGTTTCCAATAATGTAAGTTCCTGGTAAGTTTCCTCCATTACAGTATCCATCATTCTTCCAGCTACATGTTGGCCATTCCGAACACCCAGTTTTATAGTTGAAAGCTTTGCAAGTATGTTTAACTGGTGTGGGTTTGGTCCAAACTCCAGCGTTAGTCCATGGCTTCTCATCTACCCATGGTACGTCCTTGTTTCATTCATAGATCCAATTATTCTTGTAATCTTCATAGGTCTTGAATCCCTCAATGTCCTTAGTAAGTAAGTCTGGATCGATTTGCAAAATATAGTTAAATTCTTTGAATGCCTTGCACACAGGTGTTTCAAAATTAAATAAATTAGTGTCGATCCTAAAGACTTCAGCAGCTTCATCCATATCATCAGAAGATTCTTCATCTGTGAGCTCAACCTCATCATCTCCTCTAATCTAGTAAATCCATAATGCTTTCATAGTATAATGATCCATTGTCTTGTAGTTGAAAAACTTTGATCCCAACCATTCAGTAAATGCAACATCAGACGGATCATATCTCATGTCATCATCAGCTTCATGTTCTGAATCATCATCTATTTTCGAGTCACACGTGATATTAGCAACTTCAATTTCATATGTGAATAAATCATCATTCATTCCGCTTAATCAATTGACTTCATTGTTGAAAATTTCAAGTGATGTATCGCAAGTGAGCGAAACATCTTCGACCTTAACATCCTTAATTTTCTCGAACTCTCCTTTGATAACCTTTGTCATTCTTACTGAAAAATACCCAGAAAATTATCAGTAGAACCAGCGGGAGAAAGGTATATTTAATAATTTGGGTTTTAAGTGTGAGAATAGAAAAGAACTTTATCAGATGATCGATACGCCGTATCCAATGGAAGTGGATACGCCGTATTTAGCTATCGACCAGAACAGTGTTTTAGCAAAATAATTAAATGCGCAAACAAATAAGCACACAAATATATACAAGCAAACAATTAAAGACAAATATACAAATATTACAGAATATACAAGAATATACACTAATCTAAATTACACTAATCTTAAGGGTTAGATCTAATCTAATGTTAAAAACCAAAATATCAAATAAAAATCAATATTAATTTTCACTCCCCGGCAACGGCGCCAAAAAATTGATGTGTCGTTGTGTGGTGTATATTTTATTGATTCAAGTTTTAAATTTATATTTTGCCGACTAAACCAAAAACAATACTTTAACGGGCAGTGTACCCGATCGGTAGTAGTTTCGTGGTAAGTAGGGTGTCGAACACTTGAAGTGAGGTTAAATCTATCAATTTAATTAATATCTTGGTTATCTAATCTATGTTAATTTTATTCTATTCTAAACCTATGTCGGTCCTAGTCCTAATTCTAACGGGAAAAGAGGGTTTTCAGCCTGAGAGACTGGCACGGTTTGGTTGGTGACTACAATCAATTCAAAGCACTTTAACCCACACGAGCTAATTAACAAAAGATAAAAGTGCGGTCGAGCTAAATATATGAAAAATGTATTAACCATTATTAATCCGATTAGAAAGTTGGTTTGTTTATTAAGTGTAATGAATTCTTCTCTCGAGGCGGCATATCATTCTTAAGACTTAGGCATTACATCATCCTAAGACCTAGACACATTAATTCTGTCATAATTAAAGCATCTGAATAAAGCATCCTTATTTGCTAATTATAATCTATCTTAGGGATTAAAGCAATGGTGATCTTGTTAAACCTAGCTCATAGAGACTGTACCCATTTACCGCTTAACGGTAGTTTATACACTAGTAGTCCACTTGTCCAACTATCCAATGGAATCAGAATGTTACTTGTTGAATTATCTAGGTCACCTTCTAGTCAACACGATCAATAAACCATTGGCAATATCCAATTAACTAGTTAAGCCCGAAGCGTATCCAAGACACAGACTTAGAAGGACAATATTGGTGATCCTATGGTTCTAGATGTATAACTTACTCTATGGAGAGCTATCCCAGACTCTAGATCTACTTAGTCCGTATCACTAGATCCAGTTGAATGATAGGTCGCATACAAAAGCGCGTAAACAAGTATAAATTGATAAACATAAACAAGCATTCTACGATAAATCAAGAAATCAAGATAAACAAATACCAAACATTCAGATCTTCATAATAATGGCTAATACCCGAAGGTATTAGCCTTCAAACGTCATAATAAATACAAGAGCAATTATTTAGCCAAGGTAAACTAACCGAGTTGACGAATGATACCAAAAAACTAAACGATTACTAAAGTATATGGAATTACACGTTGTCTCCTATGGAATTGATAACGTTGCTCGACCTCTTATGCTCTTTTTCTCCTCTAAAAATCGACTTTTATGGTTTAGGTATCGAGAATATGATTTAGCACACTTAAAACTCGTTTTTGAGTTTTCTGTTTATAAGGTATGAAAGTCGGTTCGATATGGCATATCCAAGGATTGGATACGGCGTATTAGGGATTTCTTGGAGTAGGGATCACGCTTGATATCTTCCAGAATATTATATTCATTCCATATTTCCAATACGGCGTATTGGTCTTCTGGATACGGTGTATTGAGCTTTATTCCTCTGTGGTCTTTGGTGAGTGCAGGCACGGATACGCCGTATCTTCCTTGATGGATACGGCGTATTGGTCTTCAAAATAGCAATCTTCAAAATATCTTCATTCAAGATCTAGAATGCGCGCCTTTTGCTAACTTTCACCAATTACTACATAATTACTGCAATTCTCAAATGTAAAAGATTAAGTAACAATTCTTTGCAATAACTATACAAAATGGGTTAATAACATAGGATAAATGATGCTATAAAATAGACGTTATTTAATGTCATCAAATATCCCCCCACTTGAATCCTACTTGTCCTCAAGCAGCCTTTAGAAGTTTATAAAAATGTATCCCTAAGGATATTTTCCGTTAAAGCATTTATTTTATCTATCACAACAAGTACACAACCAAACACCTCACGAAATAGGAAGATGAAAATACTCAAATCACTCAACTAATCTATGTGGTAACATGTGACTAATTCGCTTAATTGCTTGGTCGTGACGATCATAAGCTTGGCAAGGATACACATCTCCACCACTAAAGCCAAGGAGTAACAAGTTTATAAAGGTAAATATGGGTTTTTGTATGGAAAGGCTTACGGATCATTCTACAATCTTTCATCAGAAGTACCACTCCAACAAGGCAGCTAAAGCACACATACATGGCCGTAACGACGGAATAGACATGTGTGTTCGATCACATCCTCATTCTAATTTAACCAACGGTTAGGATGAAGAATGATATAGGGTAGCAACCTTCTAACTTTCACTAAAAGTCGTAAACCAACGAGGCAGCTGAGATATGCATACATGGCCGTAACGACGGAATAGACATGCACGCTCGATCACATCCTCATTCGCGTAAAACCAGAGGCTAATCATTAGGTGAGAGGGAAGTAAATTGTTGTTAAATAAAAATCAAGAAACAAATAGATTAAGCCTAAAGTACAAGTTGCTAGACACTTTTTCCCGACCGTTACCATGATAAAGACACAACTATTTACAACGTCTTGATCATAGATCAAAAATAACAACCTAAGTTGGTGTTCCCGTAATGGTCAACTTCCCAATCATCCTAAAATTTTACATACTCTACAAGGCAAATGGCGATATCTTCCACTTTTTACAATACTCTACATCGTTGATTTTTGTTGCGTATCAATGAATAATCGATCCTTCGTGTAATTCCTTCGGTAGTAGCAAAACGATTATCTTCAAACTTTCTTTCTCTCTTTTTTCGTTGTATTTTTCTCATTTTTCGTTTTATTCATTTTTTTAAACATTACTTCAAATCTCGGTGTAGTTTCACCATCTTCACGATCGTAATAATTCCGGATAATTCCTTCGTTAGTTCTTCGTTCTTCAGATTCACCATTAATTGTGACGGTAGTAAAATCACATGAGTTTTGACTACTAATATACATTCCCATTTGCAATGTGCAAATTTCCAACCGCACCAAAGATAGAAAATGACACAAGACTCGGGAAATACAAACTTTACTCTTTAAGCAACTAGCAACTGTAAATTAAACTTAATCTAACATGGTAGGTTAAGGTGTAAGGGTGTAACGAAACAAATAGTTGGTGTAATTCCTAAAGGATTGGCTCTACGGGTTTTTCTAATGGATCATCACTCTAAAGATGAGAGTGGAAAAGGGTTTAAACTGGAGGTTTAACTAACAGGTGTAGTTAGTTAATAAGCAACATGTAAAGGCAATTTGGGTGTAATCCTAAAATTTACCAATTTAAACAAGTTACTCCAATTAAATCCATAATACTCATTATTGTGGTCTCGAGTAGATATACCAAGCCAAATTCTAAAGTCTACAACATCACCGACACACTCATATTTTATGGAATTTAGGCAAACATTTGGAAATGGATAGGTTAAATCCTCACAATATCTAACAAGGGTTATTGTGTGTGGGTTATATAACATGTAATTTCACAAAAGTATGCTTGAAATTTTTTTAAATTTGAGCATGATTTAAGCATTTTAGTGTGAAAATTAGAACAAGTAAACATTCTAATTCCACCCCCTACTTGAATTATACAACGTCCTCGTTGTATATATAAAACATTAAATACGGAAATTTAAAAAGAGTTAGAATGAGAAACTCCCCTGATAATTGCTCGGCAGATTCTCCAAGTTGCGTTTATGAGCAAGATTGTATGCTGGAAAAGCGTCTGAATCCTAGCACGAACAGCACACACATAGACTTCTAGAAAATAAGCATTCCACCAACTTCGTCGATAATTCTTTCACAAGGTCCTGTATAGAATATAAGAAAAACATGTGCATTCCTATCTTAGTACCTACGGTTAATTTTAAACTAAACTAAACAAAATACGAGTCAGTTTTGGTGGATACGTCGTATCAGGTTAGTGAATACGCCGTATTCCAGAACTGACAATAATGTTTTTAAAGTGCAACAAAAAATAAAGACTGATAATGTCCAAACAATCAATACGCCGTATGGTATGGAGCGGATATGCCGTATTGATGTCTGGGAAGACAGACTCGATAAATTAAATAACAATCCGGGTTGTCTCCCGGGAAACAATTTTGTTTACAGCAAAGTCTTTAAGTTAGACTTGTCTTCAGCTTCTCTTCACTCGGCTCTAGTCACCATCCATCCTTCGTCTATTATTTGAAAGATTTCTTGGTAAGCCCGGCACGCCTCTTTTCTTATAATTCTAAGATCATCATATTCGTATTCTTTTACAGCAACATACTTTTCATCATTATTGAACAAATATTTGATCTTCATATATCTCCTTATATTGCACACTGGTAGCTCATGAACTTCACATAATTCTTCACTCTTATTATCTTCATGATTTATCTCATAAGCATCATCGTAGTTTGTATATATGTTCCATCGTCTCTTTTGTTCGTAATGTGACTCATTATCGTCTTCTTTGATAAATCCTTCCATGATAGCTTTGTTTCTTAAAGCCTTATCTTTAAGTTTACTTTCTTCCAAAGCCTTGTACCATTCGTAATCCTGATAATGGAGCTGGTTTCCAATAATGTAAGTTCCGGGTAAGTTTCCTCCATTACAGTATCCATCATACTTCCAACTACATGTTTGCCGTTCTGAAAATCCAGTCTTATAGTTGAAAGGCTTGCAAGTATGTTTGACTGGTGTGGGTTTGGTCCAAACTCCAACGTTAGTCCATGGCTTCTCATCGACCCATGGTACGTCCTTGTTCTATTCATAGATCCAATCATTCTTGTAATCTTCATATGTCTTGAACCCTTAATGTCCTTAGTAAGTAAGTCTGGATCAATTTGTAAAAGATAGTTAAATTCTTTGAATGCCTTGCACATAGGTGTTTCAAAATCAAATAAATTAGTGTCGATCCTAATGACTTCAGCAACTTCATCCATATCATCAGAAGATTCTTCATCTGTGAGCTCAACTTCATCATCTCCTCTTATCCAGTAAATCTATAATGCTTTCTTAGTATAATGATCCATCATCTTGTAGTTGAAAATTTTTGATCCCAACCATTCAGTAAATGCAACATCAGACGGATCATATCCCATGTCATCATCAGCTTCATGCTCTGAATCGTCATTCATTTTCGAGTCACACGGGGTATTAGCAACTTCAACTTCATATGTAAATAAATCATCATCCATTCTGCTTAATCGATTGACTTCATTGTTGAAAACTTCAAGTGGTGTATCGCAAGTGAGCAAAACATCTTCGACCTTAACGTCCTTAACTTTCTCGAACTCTCTTTTGATAACCTTTGTCATTCTTACTAAAAAATATCCAAAAAATTATTAGTAGAACCAGGGGAGGAAAGGTATTAAAAAAATTTAGGTATTAAGTTCGAGAATGGAAAAAAAACTTTAGATGATGAATACGCCGTATCCAACGAAAGTGGATACTCCGTATTAATCAGTTGAATGAATACGTTGTATTGGACATAAATTTGGATACGCCGTATCCGATGGAAGTGGATACACCGTATTCAGCTATCGATGAGAACAGTGTATTAAGAAAAACAATTAAATAAGCAAACAATTAAACACAAATATATACAAGCAAACAATTAAAGACAAATATACAAATATTACAGAATATACAATAATATACACTAATCTAAATTACATAAATCCTAAGGGTTAGATCTAATCTAATGTTAAAAAAATCAAAATATCAAATAAAAATCAAGATTAATATTCCAATCCCCGGCAACGGCGCTAAAAACTTGATGTATCATTGTGTGGTGTATATTATATTGTTTCAAGTTTTAAATTTATATTTTGCCGACTAAACCAAAAACAACACTTTAATGGGCAGTGTACCTGATCGGTAGTAGTTTCGTGGTAAGTAGGGTGTCGAACACTTGAAGCGAGGTTAAATCTATCAATTTAATTAATATCTTGGTCATCTAATCTATGTTAATTCTATTCTATTCTAAACCTATGTTGGTCCTAGTCCTAATTCTAACGGGAAAAGAGGGTTTTCAGCCTGAGAGACTGGCACGGTTTGGTTGGTGACTACAATCAATTCAAAGCAATTTAACCCACACGAGATAATTAACAAAAGATAAAAGAGCGGTCGAGCTAAATATATGAAAAATGTATTAACCATTATTAATCCGATTAGAAAGTTGGTTTGTTTATTAAGTGTAATGATTTCTTCTCTCGAGGCGGCATATCATTCTTAAGACTTAGGCATTACATCATCCTAAGACCTAGACATATTAATTCTGTCATAATTAAAGCATCTGCATAAAGCATCCTTATTTGCTAATTATAATCTATCTTAGGGATTAAAGCAATGGTGATCTTGTTAAACGATAGTTTATACACTAGTAGTCTACTTGTCCAACTATCCAATAGAATCAGAACGTTACTTGTTGAATTATCTAGGTCACCTGCTTGTCAACACGATCAATAAACCATTGGCGATATCCAATTAACTAGTTAAGCCCGAAGTGTATCCTAGACAGAGACTTAAAAGGACAATATTTGTGATCTCTTGGTTCTAGATGTATAAATTACTATATGGAGAGCTATCCTAGACTCTAGATCTACTTGGTCCGTATCACTAGATCCAGTTAAATGATAGGTCGCATACAAAAGCGCGTAAACAAGTATAAATTGATAAACATAAACAAGCATTCAACGATAAATCAAGAAATCGAGATAAACAAATACCAAACATTCAGATCTTTATAATAATGGCTAATACCCAAAGGTATTAGCCTTCAAACATCATAATAAATACAAGAGCAATTATTTAGCCAAGGTAAACTAACCGAGTTAACGAATGATACCAAAAACTGAACGATTACTATTATATGGAATTACACGTTGTCTCCTATGGAATTGATAATGTTGCTCAACCTCTTCTGCTCTTTTTCTCCTCTGAAAATCGAATTTTATGGTTTAGGTATCGAGAATATGATTTAGCACACTTAAAACTCATTTTTGAGTTTTCTATTTATAAGGTCTGGAAGTCGGTTCGATACGGCGTATCCAAGGATTGGATACGGCGTATTGGGGATTTCTTGGAGTAGGGACCACGCTTGATATCTTCCAGAATATTATATTCATTCCATATTTCCAATACGGCGTATTGGTCTTCTGGATACATCGTATTGAGCTTTATTCCTCTGTGGTCTTTGGTGAGTGCAGGCACGGATACGCCGTATCTTCCTTGATGGATACGGCGTATTGATCTTAAGAATAGTAATCTTCAAAATATCTTCATTTAAGCTCTAGAATGCGCGCGTTTTGCTAACTTTCACCAATTACTCCATAATTACTGCAATTCTCAAATGTAAACAATTAAGTAATAATTCTTTGCAATAACTATACAAAATGGGTTAATAACATGGGATAAATGATGCTATAAAATAGACGTTATTTGATGTCATTAACCAGACTATGTGTCTGGTCCTAAGGAGCAAGAGCAAGCACCACTTTCACCAGATTATGTACCTGAGCCAGAGTACTCGGAGTACTTGGTACCATCTGACGCTGAGGTACTTATTGCGGATGATGCTTCACCTATAGCCCTATCACCGGGCTATGTTGTTGACTCCGATCTAGAGGAAGATATAGAGGATGACCTTGAGGAGGATACAACTAACTATCCTGACGATGGAGGAGATGAGGAGTCCTTCGAGGATGATGCTGATGACAAGGATGAGGAGGAGGCCTCTGAGGACAAGGATGATGACGAGGAGGAGGAGGAGCATCTAGCTCTGGCCGACTCTTCTGTTGTACCTGTTGATGACCCTATCCCCTCAGATGAGGATACAAAGGCATTCGAGATAGACGAGTCTGCACCCACACCACCATCACCTAGACACCGCAGGGCTAGGATATGTGTCTGACCCCATACACCTATGGCAGTTGCTACCGAGGCACTTATTTTCGCAGTTGTTGTTGCACTACCTTCGTCACCACCACCATCTCCACTTACTCTACTCTCATCTCTACTCCTACAGATTAACTCACCACCACTACTTGTACCATCTTCACCATTACCTCTACCATCACCACCTACCCATACTAGCCTGACTTATGTTGATGCACCACTAGGCCACAGTACAGCCATGATTCTGTCAGGAGCTGCATCACCATCCACCCACCATTCATCAGAGATACCATCACCACCCTTGTTACTACTATCTACTACTCACATAGATGATATTCTCGAGGCGAACATGCCGCTTCGGAAGAGAGCTCGTGTTACTGCTCCCACTAGTAGGTTTGAGGTTATGGAGAGTTCAGCAGCTGTTGTTGCTAGATAGCCTGGATTAGATGTTACTCCTGCTACTGATTACAGTTTTGTTGATACTGTGGATGCCACCCCTGGACGTCTTATGTAAAGAGAGGTTGGCTATGGGATTACAGATGTTTTGGATGACATGGTTGGGGATATGGAGGGGAGAGCACCGACCACTTTGGAGGATTTAAGCCAGAGAGTGGCAGATCTTGCCGCTACTCTTGCTCGGGATACTCATGAGATGTATGTTTAATTTGAGGACGCACAGGATGACCGAGCTCTTCTGAGAGCCTGAGTCAACATGTTGTTTAGAGATAGGCGATATCATCTCCACACAGCTATGCTTTTAGAGAGTGAGTCTAGGTATGCCTAGCAAACATGTCACATGCCATGGACTATAACAAGGCGGTACATGTTGAGCTCCTAGCATATCGAGCAGAGGTCAGGGTATTTCATGAGCAGATCAGTGAACTACAGAGGCAGATTCAGCAGGAACACGATAGGACCAGAGAGCCAGAGCCCGCTAGAGATCCAGAGCCTCAGGATGGACTAGTTGATGCTGGTAGCAGTTGTTAGTATTGTACCATCTGTAGCTATCCTGTATAGCCTGCTAAGTTTTATGGGTAACTCCCAGCTAGTAGGCTGTAGGGACTTTGTTCATCATCTAGCTATCTTGTATGGCATGCTAAGTATTATGGGTAATTCTCAGCTAGCATTTCCTTAGGACCGTATGTTTTCATTTTGTATCTCATCTGTACTAGTCTTTTGTAACCAAGATCTATCATGTCTGTATCAATATTATTATGAATGAATGTCGATTTATTTATATCATTGTTGATTTCACTTTAGTTGTATATTTCACTATGTGTTGTGATCTCATTTTATTTATTATGCATATGTCATGTCGCGTTTATGATTGTATGAAATCTAACGTGTATTATATTTTTTGTGATTTTGAAGAAAATGGCTCCAAGGAGAAACGCAACCACTACCCCTATGACCGATGCTCAAATTAAGGCACTAATAGCCTAAGGAGTTGCTACTACTTTGGATGAGTATGAAGCTACCCGAGGCAGCAGTAATGGCGATGATAGTCACAATTCCAGAACTGGCAGAAGAAGGAAATGCCTACTACTCGTGAGTGAACCTATAGTGACTTCCTCAAATATCAACCCATGAATTTCAAGGGTATTGAAGGAGTTGTTGGCCTGACTCAGTGGTTCGAAAAGATGGAATCTGTTTTCCATATAAGCAACTGCACAATCGCATGTCAAATCAAGTTTGCTACTTGTACTCTTCATGGAAATGCTTTAACATGGTGGAACTCTCACGTTAAGACTTTTAGTCATGAGGTTGCATATGAAATGACATTGAAAGCATTGAAAAAGATGATGATTGATAAGTACTGGCCAAGAGGCGAGATCAAGAAGCTAGAAATTAAACTATGGAATCTAAAGGTGAAAGGTATTGATGTGTTAAGCTATAACCAACATTTTTAAGAGTTGGCATTGATGTGCGGGAGAATGTTTCCCGAGGAGTCTGATAAGGTCGAGAAGTATGTCGGTGGACTTCCCAACATGATTCAGGGAAGTGTGATGGCGTCTAAGCCCAAGACAATGCAGAATGCCATTGATTTTACAATTGAAATGATGGATCAAAAGATCCGTAATTTTGCCGATAGTTAAGCTGAAAACAAAAGGAAGCATAAGGACAACTCAAGAAACAACCAAAATCAATAGCAGCCTTTTAAAAGGCAAAATGTGGCAAGGGCCTACACTGTTGGGCCTGGGGAGAAGAGAGCATACGAAGGATCTAAACCTCTGTGCCCTAAATGCAACTACCATCATGATGGGTAGTGTGCTTCTAAGTGCACCAACTGCAAGAGGGTTGGCCATCTGGCCAGAGACTGTAAGAGTCCAGATGTTGTTGTTTCCAACAACCAGAGAGCCTTGGGGTCAAATCAAAGGGTTCTCACTTGCTTTGAGTGTGGAGCTCAGGGCCATTACAAGAAGGATTGCTCGAAGTTAAAGAATAAGAATCAGGGAAATCAAGCTAGGAATGGTAATGTTGTGGGCACCACAAGGACAAACCCGAACTTCAATGTCGTTACGGGTACATTCCTCCTAAACAACCATTATGCTTCGATTTTATTTGATACTGGTGCCGATAGGAGTTTCATGTCTACTGCATTTAGTTCTTTGATTGATATCATCCCAACTGCACTAGACCATGATTATGATGTCGAACTAGCTGACGGAAAAATAATTGGAGTTAATACTATCATACGGGGTTGCACTTTAAAATTCTTAAATCGACCATTCAACATTGATTTAATGCCTGTAGAGCTTGGTATTTTTACGTCGTAATTGTTATGGATTGGTTATCTAAGTATCATGCCATAATTGTTTGTGATGAGAAGATCGTTCGTATCCCCTTTGGAAATGAAATCTTAATTGTTCGTGGTGACAGAAACAACAACGGACACGAGTCTCGATTAAACATCATCTCCTGCACCAAAACTCAGAAGTATTTGCTGAAACGATGCCAAGTCTTTTTGGCACATATTACCACGAAGAAGACGAAAGACAAGTTGGGGGACTTGAGACGTGCCAATTGTCCGAGACTTTCCCGAAGTATTTCCTGAAGACTTGTTGGGTACCTGGTGTTGCACCTGTGGCACGGGCGCCTTATCGATTAGCTCCGTCTAAGATGAAAGAATTATCGGATCAACTGCAGGAACTTTCTGACAAAGGCTTTATAAGACCCAGTTCCTCACCTTAGGGAGCTCCGGTCTTGTTTGTCAAGAAGAAGGATGGATCATTCCGGATGTGCATCGATTACCGGGAATTAAATAAGCTAACAGTGAAGAACCGATATCCGCTTCCCAGAATTAATGATTTATTCGATTAACTTCAAGGGTCGAGTATCTACTCGAAGATCGACCTAAGATCGGGTTATCATCAACTGAGGGTCCGAGAAGAAGACATCCCGAAGACCGCATTCAAAACTCGATATGTACATTATGAATTTCAAGTTATGCCATTTGGTTTTACTAACGCACCGGCTGTATTTATGGACCTCATGAATCAGGTATGCAAACCATATCTAGAGAAATTCATGATTGTCTTTATTGATGATATTCTGATCTACTCAAAGAGCAAGCAAGAGCATGAAGAGCATCTCAAGTTAATCTTAGAGTTGCTTAAGAAGGAGGAGTTGTATGCAAAATTTTCTAAGTGTGAGTTTTGGATTCCCAAAGTAGAGTTCCTCGGTCACGTGATTGACAGTCAGGGTATTCACGTGGATCCCGCCAAGATCGAGTCAATAAAAGATTAGGCATCTCCTAAGACTCTAATGAAGATCCGTCAATTTTTAAGTCTTGTTGGTTACTATCGAAGATTCATTGAAGGATTTTTAAAGATCACCAAATCAATGACCAAGCTAACCCAGAAGAAGGTCAAGTTTGATTGAGTGACAAAGAAGAAGCAGCTTTCCAGTTATTAAAGGAGAAACTATGTAGCGCACCTATCTTGGCTTTACCTGAAGGAGCTGAGAACTTTACTGTTTATTGTGATGCTTCGCATAAAGGATTAGGTGTCGTCTTAATGCAAAACGAGAAGGTGATTGCTTATGCATCACGTCAACTAAAAAATCATGAGAAGAATTACACCACCCATGACTTGGAGTTAGGGGTAGTAGTGTTCGCTTTAAATATTTAGAGGCACTATTTGTATGGAACAAAGTGTACCGTGTTCACTGATCATAAAAGTTTACAACACATCCTTGATTAAAAGGAGTTAAACATGAGATAACGTCGTTGGTTGGAATTTCTCGGTGATTACG
The DNA here is from genome assembly GCA_026074375.1 of Tanacetum coccineum. Classification (NCBI taxonomy): domain Eukaryota; kingdom Viridiplantae; phylum Streptophyta; class Magnoliopsida; order Asterales; family Asteraceae; genus Tanacetum; species Tanacetum coccineum. The sequence goes on from BQNB010029050.1 coordinate 36,711, forward strand.
ATTGTGAAATTCGTTATTACCTGTGGAAAGCAAATGTAGTGGCTGACGCTTTAAGCAGGAAGGAATGAATTAAGCCATTACGGGTTCGAGCCTTAGTTATGAATATTGGTTTGGATCTTCTCAAGCAAATTTTGGAAGCTTAGACTGAGGCAAGAAAACCAAAAAACCTCAAGGCTGAAGACATGGGAGGTATGCTGGTTGAAACTTCTAGGGAATCAGAAAACGCCATGAAAGAAAAGTTGGAACCGCATGCTGACGGAACGCTGTGTTTGAGGAACATAAGTTGGTTGTCGTGCTATGGTGATCTAAGAACTTTCATTATGCATGAGTCCTATAAGTCAAAATATTTTGTTCATCCAAGTTCAAACAAGATGTACCAAGACATGAAGCAATTATACTGGTGGCCCAACATGAAAGCCAACATTGCCACTTATGTTAGCAAGTGTTTGACATGCCTAAAAGTCAAAGCTAAACACCAAAAACCATCTGGTTTGTTGGTGCAACCTGAGATTTCTCAATGGAATTGGGACAATATCACTATGGATATCATCACCAAGATCCCAAGGACGTCAAGTAGTTATGATACCATTTGGGTAATGGTAGATCGACTTACCAAGTCTGCACACTTTTTACTGATGGGGAAAAATGACTTTATAGACAAATTAGCAAGACTGTACTTAAAAGAAGTAGTCACGAGACATGGAATACCAGTCTCGATCATTTATGACAATGACTGTAGATTTACGTCAAATTTCTGGAGGGCATTTCAAAAGGCTTTGGGTACTCGTTTGGATATGAGTACTGCTTAGCATCCACAGACCGATGGACAAAGCGAAAGAACCATTCAAATGCTAGAAGATACATTACGCGCTTGCATGATAGACTTTGGGAATGGTTGGGATAGACACTTACCATTGATGGAATTTTCATACAATAACAGTTATCACACTAGCATTAAAGTTGCCCCCTTTGAGGCACTTTATGGTCCAAAGTGTCGAACGCCTATTTGCTGGGCCGGGGTCAGAGATGCTGATGTGTGTTTTCCAAGCTTTAAATTTATAATACTAGAAATACCGATTTTTACAAAAAACACAACACTCGGGAAGTATACCCGTTCGTGTATAGTATAGCTTTTAGGTAAGTCCAGGTCGTTCCACGGGAATTGAAGTTTTCACAGTTTGTAATTAAGGTGCTAAGGTTAATAAGATTGTTACGGATCAAATTAACCAAGACGAGCATATATCGAATAATGCAAAGAAAGCAATAAAAGGATGATTCAATCAAATGATTAAGGTATGCTTGTTTAGTCAATGATCACTTTGATAATGAAGTGTTTAGGATAGTGTTTATAAGTTTAGAAAATAGAGTTATCACAAGTTATAAATCCTTTCGGCCTTTATAAGTTATTATAACCAATATATTAGATGGATTAATAGAACACATGTATAAAGAAACCTTTCGGCCTATTTTCTTATATAAAATATGTTTTACCAAGTCAATAAATACATATCCAAACGCTCCATATCCAAGATCACATTATGCCCAAACAAACATACGAACACTACTCCATAATCAAAGTAACAAAACACATAACATTCATATAAATTCCAAAATACTTCATATTAAAAGAGTTGTAGAAATTATACCAACGTTTACATGATCAACGATTCGACAATTAGTTCTCCCAAATGAAAACTATTCTAAAACCTAAGCTATTGATTCCAATCGACTCGAACCCTTAAGGTGTTGTCACCACCCTTGAAATTTATGGTGGAATGATGAGAGAGTTGTTGTGGAAGTGTGTGTAAAATGGGGTGGATTATGCCTCTATTTATAGGCTAAAATCGGGTCAGAAGTGCGGCGCACTTTATAAAAAGTGCGGCGTACTTAGGGAGTTAATGCACTCAACATTTATTGGGACTTTAACCATTTCCTTGGGAAGTTTGAACGAATGTGCGGCACACAAGAAATATTGTGTGGCGGTTTTGGGAACTCGATCAGAAGTGCGGCGGTTTTGGGAACTCGATCAGAAGTGCGGCGCACAAGAGAAAAGTGTGGCGTACTTTGGCCTTTTCGTGGATCTTCTTCTTGAGATTTTTGTGTGATGATATGATAAGAGATGATTTCATCCCAAGCATCATAGGGAGGTATTTATAGGCTAGATATTACTTGGGGACCAAGTTGGGAATGTATGTGGATGGATTATGGGCCAGATTCGCGAATTAATTGCATTTCCCTAAAGTGTGTTGTACTTGGTATGTGCTTAAATCACATACCTTTTTCTCAATAAAACAAGCTTAAATGACCAAAAACAGACTTAAAATGCCAAATAGACGCTTGTTTTGTGTATTTACTGTGCAGGTAACGGATATTTACAAAAGGAAAAAAACAAGGCAAAAACCAGACAAAACTGAGCACGAGATTAGAAAGAGCGTGAAAAATTGAAGGCGAAGGCGTATGCATCTTAGTGGGCTAACCCGTACCCAAGTTAATGGGCCAAGTCAGCTCATTAAGCTTAAATATTAAATTAAAAGCCCAAAAACCTTTAACAATCCAATCCATAACCAACTGGCCCAAACCAAATGGTCCAAAACCATTTAACTATACACCTGTTAACCTGTTACACCACCGTCAGTCCTTAACAACTTTTACACCACTCGTCTTCAACCAAACGCCCATTGACTCATATTTAAAATATAATAAAATAAGCTCAAAAAGGGCGGAAGACCAAATCCAAGCCTAAAACCCACTCTACATGGTTCGAAGCACCCACAACACACCCCTCAACATCCTGACACACTCCCATGCTTAATTTGGCAGTTTCAAGAGCTCTTAATGGGCATAATTACGCGTCAAGAGTCAAAGGAAAGAATAAAAGCATTTAAGGCATGATTTCGAATGATTTGCTGTTATTGGAGCTTGCCATAAGTATTTTTAGGGAGGATTGAATGATTGAAGGTTGTTTTACCTCACAAGTTGCACATCAATCCCCTATAAATAGGGAGACGAATTCACACAGTGGATCTATCTATTTTTAGGAGTACTATAGCTTATTGCTTATTTATCGCTTATTTTCATGTCTTTTGCTTTTTAAATATTTGGTATTTTACCTTTCAAAGCATTGTAACCCTAAGTTTATTCAATAAAAAGTGGAGTTTTGGCTCCTTTTTCATTACTGATCAATGATTATTAAACTGTTGGATGATAAGCCAAAAAGGATGGACATATTGGTGCTTATTGGCTTGCAAATAAGCTCTTAAGATTTCTTAAGCCTTTGTTTAAAGCAAGGATTAAGGTGTGTTCATTTTTTATTTAAAAGCCTTATTTTGTCATTTTCTTATTCAAGTGCTTATTTCTGTCTTATTTGTGCTTATTAATGCTTATTATCATCATTATTTGCTACTTGGTGCTTATTGATAGTTTAAATCTCACTAGTTTATGTTTTGATAAAAATCTGTCCTAAAAAAGTCTAAATTGCTTATTTAGGTTGCTTATTGTCTAGTGCTTATTGCATAGTGTTAATTGCTTGTTTAGTCTTCATAATCATAATGCTCAATCTTTTCATTATATTTTATAGCTTTTTCATAAGCTGTTTAAGGCTTAAAATGGTTTTAAATATGCAAAGGGGTGTTTAGGATAAGCAGCACTAACCTTAGTTAGTGATGTTTGACCACTCATAGGTCATTAAACCAACTTTGTTAAGCTTAATTTTGGTCTTATGATCTGTTTTCAAAAGGTTTTAAGGTTTAAATCTTAGTATTATATAGTTGTCTATCAAATGTTTGAATATGAGGTGTTTTTATTTTGTAATCAAGTTAATTCGCTTAGATTTTGATTAAAGTGATGTTTGATGTCATTTACATGCTTGTTTTAACTCATATATGCAGTATAATGGGTTTGGTCAAGTGTGCAATTGACTTGAAGGTTTAAGTCAAATTCTGTCCAATTTCTCTTTCATTTTTCAAGTATTTAAGTCCACTTTTCAATGGCAATTTTTAGTCAGCTTAAGCTTGTCTTAGAGTTTGATTTTGATAATATAAGCTTATGAGATATCAAGCTTAATCTGTTTTAGCTTTTCAAGGTTTCTAAACACCTTTTAGATAGTTTTTTTATAGGGCTTAAGTTAGTTTTTTTTGTCCTTTAGAAAAAACAAAAAAGGGTCAGCATATACTTACTCATCTGTCAGTTTTGATTTAGCTTTTTCTAGCTTAATTTGTGAATCTAAATGTTAATTTCTTGCTTATTTTAGTTGTTTGGTTGTTGATTTTAATCTATTTTTAGATTAAAAGGACTAGCTTATTGATATAGTAGCTTAAATTTAAGCTTGAAAATGCCCCCTCGGTCTGTTTGGTTAGCAGTTTAGCCAAACGCTTATTTGAATTTTAAGCTTTCCAGCTTATTAGAAATGCTTATTTTGGTCTTAGATATGCTTATTAAGTGTATTTCAACGGTTTAGAAGCTTATTAGGCTTAAGCTTAAGCTTCTAGAAACTTTTAGCCAAAGATAGTTTTGACTTTTAAGCCTTAAAGCTTTTAAGTTAAAACTGCCCCTTTTCATTTGTTTATTTTTAGCTTATTTCCCAGCTTATTAGAGCTTTTCAATAAAAATGTTTTTACAAAAAGTGATTATTTTAAGCTTTTAAATAAGTTTGTAAAAAAAATTAGCAAAATAAAAACATTGGGAGTATAAGGAAGCCCAGGGTCGAACCCTGGACCTCTACCTTAACCCCCAACGTTTTAACACCCTCACCCTTTTACCATCTGCGCCCTTGGGACTTTTCTGAACGTCTTTGGGTGCAGTTGGTATTTAAGGGGTTTTAGCCCAGTAAGCTTATAAGCTTATTTGCTTAATAACAGCTTATTTATAAGTTGTTTCTCAAACCTCTTATTTTTCTTGCATTCTCCATAGCTTAAAGTATTTTCCAGTAATTTTCCAAAATTTTTAGTATTAGTTTTATATTTTTAATCATTTTTCTTAATTAAAATTGTTTTTAATTCATAATAAATTAAATAAAAGTCAAAAATATATTTCTTTTTTTAATTTTCTTTTATCATTTAGGTCTTTTTAAAATTAAATTTGCATTTCTAAGGTTAAAATTTGATGTTTTAGGGTTTTAGGCTGCGTTTTTAAATTCCCGTTAACGTTTTTTGTGTTTAATTTGTATTTGCTTTAATTGTTGCTTGTTTTCATTTGTTATTTGCTTTATATTTGTAGAAATTAGAATCCAAATCAAAAATCTTAATCTATTCAAAATCCCGATTACAAACGTCAACACGAAGTTACGAGTTTACGTAAGTGTAAGCGAAAACCCACTATGCCATGTAGTAAATAAACATGAAACTACTAATTACTGGTTGTTAAGACGTGAATGGTTTTTTTAGATTTTTTTATTTATTAAAAGTACTATTTGGGATGACATCCTCGTTGTGGGGGGGGGGGTGGGGGGGGGGGGGGGGCGGTGCATGTACGCAACGAATACTATATTCTTGGCGGTACCAAATTTACCGGTGCTAACATGGCAACGCCATCTATACCCATGTCGTGGACTTTGTGAGAATTTGCCGGTTTAAAGCAACGCTACACTTGCATCATTATTCCGTGCATAGTTATTACGGCACACATCTAACATGGATTGTAGCTTCAAGACTATTGAGCTTTTACAGCGTTAAGGCTAGTAATTTACTTGTTGTGACTAAATTCGTTACAAAACATTCGTTACTAATGTGTCATACAACCTTGAGTGAAATATCCACACTATGCGGTTCTCTACATTATCATACTTATAAACCTAGAATTTCACCAACATATATTCTAGCGTTTTAAGAGCATGTATTCTTAACACAAGTACATTAGTAAAGGTACATAGATAGCAAGGTGAACCGCATTTTTTGGGCGGTCAGCCAATCGACTCTCATCAACAACAACCGAGAAAAACATACAAAAAAACATAAGAACACAAAGTAACGAGAAAAAGAAACTTTGGGAGCAGGTCAATCCGGTCTACACGGTATGCATGCGGAAATATTATCACACGCCTCAACTAAAGTAATACCATGATAGTATACGTACATAATAGACGATCCCTAAAGTAGGACTATCGACCAAACTCACATAAGCAAACGCGTGAAAAAACCCCCGATTCCCTCACCCACCAACTAAAAACTCCAATAAATATACGACCACACCTTCATGGCCAACCTTCAACCTTAAACCAACCAACCCGCCCGCCATCAGGCGACCAACCCACTTCACCCCTCAGGCGGTTTCCCTCTAAGGCGAACGGAATCACATCGATAATGTAGTCACGAGAACCCCGGTGTTAATATGCCTCACCTCTATACTGTACCCAGAAAAACCTAATCGACCTTGATGAGCCCTGCATAATAAACCACACAGATGACAGTGACTCCGATTACGAACGACACCCAAATTTCACCCCCCCCCCCTCCCAACACCCCACCCCGACAGCTGACATGGTAATTTGATCGGCTCTGAGAAACTGCTAAGTCCCCCCACCACCAATATGTGCTTTCCCCCATGACATTCTTCTTTCCCCCCGGTTTTCCTGCTAAGCCCCGCCCACAATTGTTTTTTAGTTTCACCATTTTTACCCCCCGCACCCTACCGGCATTCTACCAAGACAGTATCGTCCATTTTTTGTTAGTTTTCGCCCAACACCATGTTTTTTTACCCACATATTTAAGCCGAATGATATGCTGCGCCCGACCCTGGGAGAGTAGATGTTTAGAATCAGCCCCCCACATTACACCGCCCCAAAAAGTGAACCAAACCCCGAAAAAAAAAAAAAGACAGAAAAACCTCAAAACAGCTTTGCAATACAGACCAAACTTAGCTGACCGGACATGGCTATCAATAAGGATGAAGGCTATGGTATGAAACCCCCCCCCAGACGATTTACGAATACGTGTTCGGTACCATATATTTTTGAAATTTTCCTACCAATAGGTTAGGTTAGGAAATCGCACAATGCAATTGAGAATGTGAAAGTAGTGTATCTTAGTGCTCGTGTAGTTACTACTTTCACTAGTATGATCGGATATTATTTAAATGAATTGTTTTATTAACAGGAAGCCTAAGAATTTTTGAAACCGAAGATCCGTGAGTTCTGATACTATTTTTTGTGGGGTGTCAAAAGCCTGGTCACCTAAACCGGTTTCGGCTGAGATGTGCCGAGAAGAAAGTCGCTACATGGAATGATCTCGCCTTCAAAATCATAATTCTTGGGTGGAACGTAAAGCAATAGAAATATTGCAAATTTCTTAAAAAGGTTGATCCATGGTTGAAATTCGAAATAAGCACACTAACATAATATATAATAATTGTCGGGAGTAAAAAGTTTACAAGTTGCAAATATGAGTAGTGTTAGCATCTTAACTTATATTTAACGGCGATTTCATTTTTTTTGGGACGAGTGAAAAGTATTTAAAAATGGTCAAAACAGGGCTTTTCAAAGCTATTGATTATTTAATTCCCATTGATGAACACTTAGCTACTTTTTGAGGTAATTAGTCGAGGGGGATTGAGATTCTTGATTTTCTAAAGTGTTTACTTATGGCATTGCGTGAGGACACGACAATATCTTAGTATGGGGGATTTTGGTATGTGCTTAATTACACATACATTTTACCTATAAAAACAAGCTTAAATAACCAAAAACGGACATAAAATGCTAAATATATGCTTGTTTTGTGATTTATGCTGTGTAGGTAACGGATATTCACTAAATGACAAAAAATGAAGCCAAAATGAACAAAACCGAGCACGGGATTGGAAAGAGCGTGCAAAAGTCAAAGTCATAGTCAAAAAAAGTCAAAGTCAACAAGTCAAACGTTAAAGTCAAAGCTGAAACCGAAGAAATACTTAATGGGCCAACCCACACCCATCTAATGGGCCGGGACAGCCCATTAAGCTATTACTATCAAGACTTACACTAAAATTGGAAGCAAAAGGCCTAAATCCTTTAAAAAGGCCCAACACCAAAAAATGACCCAATTCCCTTTAACTGCCAAAACAAACAGCCCTTTAACGAGCCTTTTATAATCTCGTTAAGTTGTTTACACTGCTGGTCCTTTACCATTTGCACCGTTAGTTCAAAAGGACTAACCATGTCAGTCCTTAACAAACACAGAGTCTAACACCGTTACCCTGTTCACCCAAATCAAAATTTCTCGCCAAGATACTGTTTATCTTCCCCAAAACGTATTACCCTGCAACCCCAGACAAAAACGTTCCTCTCCCACCTTAACCCCACTTCATAAAACAACAAATCCATGTTGGCAATCCTAAACAACCTCATTCGTCTATGATAGAAGACAAGAAATCAAATGTTTGAGATCAAAGAACTTGAAGAACACTCAAGATTGAAGGTTGCGATTGATTTTCGACTTACTCACACAACAAACACACCTCTCCATTTGTCTCAGAGAAGAAACACAAGTCCAAGACCCAAGACTTCAAGAATTTTAGTATAAATAGGGCCTTCTTGTAAGCCTTTGGGGAGATATCTAGTTTTTAGTTTTAGTTTTTCAGCTTATATTAGTTTGTTTTAACTTATTGTACTTCTTTAAAAAGCTTTGTACTGTTTTATTCAAGTTTAATGAAAATTAAGTTTTTATGTTAAATCTGTTTTAAGTTAATGTACTTTGTGTTAAAAAAAATGTTTTATAAGCTCACAAAAGTTCTTTTTAACCCATACTTAAGTTGTTAACTTAAGCATTATAAGATTTTCCGTAACTTATAGTTTTTAAGTCTTTTACCAAAAATAACCAAAAAAGCTAAAAAAGGATGATAAGCCAAACCTGGATGGGCTTATGGGTTTCACTAGCTTGTCTTTGACAGGCTAGAGTTTGTTGATCAGCTTATTGAAAGCTTATTTGCCCAGTTTTGAGCAAGGGCTTTGTAAGTTTCTTATTTTTAAGTTTTATCTCATAAACTGTCATAGCTTATTGTACTGGTTATTTATGGCTTATTCTTGCTAATTTATGATTATTCATCATGTTTATTGCTTATTATGCTTGTCTAGTAGTTTGTAGCTCATTTGATTAAGTTTTCTTGAAATCTTAGTTTTTATAGCTTAAGATTGCTTATTCTGTCTTGCTTATATTCAGTGCTTATTTCTTATTGAAGCTTGCTTAATATTGTTTATATAACTTATTTATCATCTGGTCTTTAAAAACCTTAGCTTAAAATCTATTGATCAATTTAAAAATGATGAAATCATTGTTTAAAGGGGTGTTTGGTTTAACTGTGTTCATGGGTCAAAATGGGTCAAAATCAGTTGTGCCTTTTGGGTCATCTTAGTTTAACCTAAATTGATAATAAAAGTCAGTTTTCATAAGTTGTTAAGTGTTAGAACTTGATTTTAAGGTTTTAAAAAGTTATAGTTTGAAACTGTGGTGATTTAACAAGTTTAATCAGTTCATAGGATTAGATCTTTGTAGGTTAAGTTTTATCATGTTTTTGTGTTTAGAGAAGTGTTAAAACAAGTTAGAAACAAAGTCTTTAAGTCTGCATTAGTTGGTTTGAGATTTTGTCAAAATATGTCAAGTTTCTAAAGTCCATTTTCAAAGACAAAAGTCCCATCTTCATTAGCAAATTTAGGTTAGTTAAAGTAGGATTTAGGTTTTAAAATTTATAGCATAAGTAGTTTGTAGTATAAATTTAATCTGTTTTATCTTAATTTATATTTTGAACTTATTTTGCTAGCTTATTTTGAGTCTTCTAAAAACCTTTTTGTCTTTTAAAGAGAAAACTAAAAAGTGTGCAAACTGTGTAATCAGCTTTTTCACTTAGCTTTTTCATGGCCTATATGTTTTTCAAACTCCTTTTTCTTTGCTGATTCTTAAAGCCCATAGGATAAGTTTGATCTTCATATAAGTCATTAAGCCATAAGGATAGCTTAAGGCTTTTAATTTTTAGTTTAAAAGTACCTTGTTGGCCTGCTTGACTGTTTTTCTTATGCATTCTGTTTTAGGCCTTTTAGTCCCTTTCAGATTATTTTTCTTGCTTAGTTTTGCTTATAAATGCTTTTTAGGTCTAGCTAGTTATATGTTTTAGCTTATTTACCTTTATTTTGTGCTTGTTAGTTCTAAAAAAACAAAAAATTAGCCCTTTTTGTTACTTAGTTAAAAAAAAGCATTCTGTCACTTTTTCTTTTTGCTTATTGCTAGCTTATTCTTAAGTTTTTTAAAAAGTGTCTTTTTTAAAATTAGTGATTTTTGCTTATTTTATAAGTCTAAAAAAAATGTTACATAAAAAAGAGAGGTCACAGGGGTCGAACCTGTGACCTCCTCCCCTTTACACACCCAACGTATTTAACACCCACACCTCAACCACTGCCCTTGGACTTTTCACCTATCATACTTTGCCCAATTAATTACTTAACACCATTTTAGCTTTTTTAGTTATAAGCCCGTTTTAGCTTAATTGCAGCTTATTCAAATAAGCTGGTGATCCCAATTTATTTTTCCTAGGTTTAGCTCACTTTAAAGTAATTTTAGTGATTTTTCCAGATTTTTTTATAATTAGTTTATTATTTTTAATATTTTATTTAGAATAAATATGTTTTTAATTCATAATAAATAAAATAAAAGTCAAAAAAATATAATTCTTTTTTCTAAATTTTTTATTAACCATTTAGGACTGTTAAAAATTAAATTTACATTTTTAGGGTTAAATTTGTAAGTTTTAGGTTTTTAAAGAACGTGATTTGAATCTCGTTATCGTTTTTAGTGTTTTAGCCTTAATTGCTTTGGTTTTAGCGTGCCTTTACTTGTTTTTGCATTTTAGTTATAGAAATAGAATCCAAATCATATATTGATCATTCAAATACGCGATCACAAGCTTAATCATGATTTTCAAATTCGCACACCGTCGAGAAACGATCCGGGAAGGTTTTTTTGGGGATTTTGCTTTGGTTAAAAGCAATTTTCCTTCTTAAAGCCTTATAGAACACTCTCTCTCTTCTTAATTGATATTTTAAGAATCATCCCTATATATATTTATATTATATATTTATTATACATTATATATTATATTTATATATACCAAAGGGTTAATCTTAAGGAATCAATTATATAAATAAGGTTGTAATGGACAAATTAAAGGTCTTGTAATAATTAAATCATGTCTAAACTTATAAAAACAATTTTTATAACTTATTAATTCGGACAGAATGTATTTTCTGGAATGGCACGATTTTCAATGCAATTTATAAATTTGAGATTAAAAAAGTAAGTTTCAAGACGATTCCGAATATATAAGAAACTTGAAAAACGGAACTATAACGAAGGAGATGTGAATTTTACAAGATTTCGGTAATTATATTTATATAAAAGTGTTTTTATATAAAACAATTTATATTTACGGTTTCTGCTCAGACTTCTATACAATTTATAAATTTAAGATTTTAATAGATCATCTCGACACGATTCTAAATATATAAAGAACTCAATAAACGAATTTAAAATGAGAAAGTTATGAATTTTCAAAGATTTCAAAACTATATATTATTTTTACAGCTTTTATAAAGCGGTGAAAAACTGCGAGAAATTTTAAATTTTGAAATCGGTGTTTTAGAGGGCTTTCGGGTCCGATTCGGCCAAAGTATAAAACTACAAAGTTGTTTGGAATAATGTTTCACCGTAGATATCAAGTTTTCGGAGGCCAGAAGTGTATAGATATTTAAGTAGAAATTATAAAAGCTAGTTAACTTTTATACATAATTTTCTGCACTTGTTATAAAAACATATAAAGCTGTTAGAAGCTTAAAATAATTTATGAGTGTTTTTGGGTCCGTTTGGGCTATAAAAACCTTAAGAAATAATGTAGTATTACTTATATAAAATTTATACATGTTTTTAACTTTATAAATATTATTTTACAAAATAAATAAACCATATATATAACATCATTATATAGAAAATATGTAGAAGTA
>BQNB010029051.1:0-56087 GCA_026074375.1 Tanacetum coccineum
CATGCAAGTATTTATTGTTGCGCTAAGCTCATGACACCGATGCTAATAAAGTAGGGCATATCATATCATGCCATATAGTATTCATGCCCTTAACTGGTGTCCAAACCAAAGACCACTACAGCGCACAATCGACATGACATATATCCGTTTGTTCGCAGTATAATTAGAACCAAACCAGATAGGGGTAATTAGTCATAATAGATTTATTTACACATTCGCGCTCACTTAACCAATCCAATTGACCATAGGTGACTAACGGTTCATGATAGTTCGGGAAATAGTGGTTTGTAGCAAAACTTAGGCAACACATAAACAGGAAATGATAACAGAAAACACTTGTGTCCAATGTAAAAGTAATCAACGTTTTCGTAAAAGCTTAAAGCACTTAAATCCATAAGTAAAAACGAGAGTGACATCAATCATGTAACGAGTTTGTAATCAACGTAAAAACGAGTTGGAAATTCAGTAACGTAAACGAGCATGTTTCTCACCCCAAAAGTAGTAAAGTATATGTAAAACAAGTAAAACGTGAGGCTATGAACTCACCTCGGCGTTGCAAAACAATTGGCAGAAATGCAAATAATATGCACAACACAAACGAAAGACGAATCGGCTCGACCAAGAAGTTGCAGCTTAACTTATCGGCTAAGTCCCACTAGCTTAGGATGATGAGTTTAGGTTTTCTGATGGATGAGTACCTCAACGCGACGCGTTGATAAATGATTTGGATTACAAGTTGGATGAGTTTGGTGGTTGGTTAAATAAAATAAGTCAAAACGCAAACGCAAAATATGTAATATATTCCGTATATATTACATATGAAAAATGAACACTTATATAATTCATATGGTGAATTATATGATAAAGACAACAACCAAAAACACAAGTCGCAGTATATAATACTTTACAAGTATTATATAAAAAACGTGAGAAAAATAATTGAAACAAAATAATTCGACACGTTTTCGGAAATCACCAATTAAATTAATAAAACGTTCTTGTATAAAAGTAAACACACGTTTTAAAGTTACAAATTAGATAAATAACGTTTTTAAAGTTTTTACAAAAGTTATGATTTTGTCTATTAGTCGAGAATTTATAAATTCGTTTCCTTGACAGGTTTTAGTTAAACTATTGGTCTCATTTGTAAAAGTGTAGTTTTCGTTTATTCACCGGGTTATTGTATAATTACAATTTATTAAATCTTAAAACCATTTTACTTCGTCCTTTTTATCGGGTTCCTAGAATAATACAAATATAATGGAATTTACTAGGTATAAATATTTATAGAAATTTCGGCATGATCTAATCGCTAACTTATTTAATGTTTCCCATATTAACAAAACTCAACGTTTTCTTTTTTAACCAATCCATGTTGCAAAGATCGCATGTTTCAAAATATAATTATTTAGACGAGATCAATTAAATAACTAAAATGAAATGAAATAAAAACAAAAAGAACAAAACCAAACACGCCCTTTACGGCTGTTTTACAACCAACCAAACGCACCCTAATGGGCTAAGAACAGCCAAACGCACCCCTTTGGTGCGGCTGCCACCCAAACGCACCCTATGTGGGTGGTTTTAAAACCAAACGCATCCTTGATGCTGAAAGAAAACCCCAAACGCACCTAAATGCTAAACCAAACACACCCTTACTGCTTATAAAACGCAGATCCAAACGCCCCTTTGGGCAGTTTAACCACAAGAACAAACACACCGATTTGGGGTTTTTATTAACCCAAATGCACCCTAATGATGCTGATGTTAAAACAGTGAGACAAACGCACCCTTATTGTTGTTTTAACCCCAGAAACAAACACCCCTTTAGGGCTGTTAACCCCAAAACCAAACGCACCCTAAAGGTTTTTAAAACCAAACGCACTCGTTTTGGTGGTGACGGGGTGTCAGCCGTGGAGGTGGTGGTTGTGAGGTGGTGGCAAGGATGACGGGTGTGATGTGGTGGTGGTAGATGGTCGCGGTGGTGACAGCGGAGTGAGGAGATGATGATGATGATGTTATAATGAAGGTGGCGGCTGGCCGGAGTTTGGCCGGATTCCGGTGACGGCGCCGAAAAATTAGAGAGGGGGGAGAGGAAGTGTTGGTGGTGGCTAGGTTATAATATAATGAAATGAAACCCTAATTGATATCTATATATACTTGAAACTTATAAAATAAAGTGGCAAGTGTAACAAAGTATAGGGTGAATTTTGTAAATATTTCCCCCAGGGACTGAAGTTGTAACTTTTGGGGAAACTTTTGTAAAATATTGGTTCGGGCCTCGTTTTGGTAAGTTAACGATTGATTTAAATTACGAAAATTGCGCCATTGTTTTCCAAATAGTTTTTCCTATAAAAATGAGTATTCACTCGACTATTATTTTATAAATGTTTTTATAAACTATTTAACATGTTTATAATTTATTTTGTGTAGTCAGTGGGTATCACGAAGAAGTTTGTCTGAAAAATAAAAACAATTAATATTGAACACTTGTTGTTTTTAAATAAAGCTTTTGATATTTAAAATATTAAATAAATTTATTAAAATATTTTGTATTAAATAAAAGTGATAATTAAATGATAAATTTAATTATTTTTGTGTCGGATAGCGTTGCATGCGGTGTTAGAAACATTTGAGGTATTTAGTCATTTCTAGCTTTTTTCGGTTTTCGTGCCAAAACTACAACGTTGTTCGAATATCGGTTTACATCAATTGCTTTAGAGTCGAGTCGTGAAAAGCAGGATTATAGTGGGTTCGTTTTGATAAGTCAAACTTAGGAATACATATATCTTCTGTTTTTAAGTTCCAATCACAGTCTGAAAAATAGCACTTTGTAAATGAAGAGATATACATTAATAATTATGATTTATTATTTGAATACGTTTCAAAAATTTACGCGCTAGCGGTAATCGTTTTTCTAGTGAACGTAAAAGCGTCAAAAAGTCAAAAGTCAAGTCCGGAACCAAAAGTAAAGGGTAAACTAGTAATTTGAAATCATGAAAATTTGGGGGGGGGTCTGTGACATCAAACAACGCGAAGCTGATGAAATATTTAGCATTATTGTCGGAGAAGAGATGATAATGTGTTGGAAATATTTAATGCTGGTTTTTGCAATATGATTTCTTAGGAATTATTTTTCACACTTGACAAAACTCTATTAAACTTCATTCCTAATTGGGGTTACCCACTCAAATGATCTACCACATACTGTTTATGCAAGACTTGTAAATAATCAGTGATTTATGCCTATATGCAATGCACAAACAATTCTGCCAACTTAATTGAATAAATTTAGCGTATATTCCTTTTAGGCATAATCGAAAAACTAGTAACATACAAAATAGCATACATCGGCCACTTGGTGGGTCTAGATATATGATAGCTCAAATTACAATAACTAATAATTGATTACTTAACTAATATTATACATGTTGACCAAAAGTAACACGCATAATCATCTAGCATACACATAAGGATCATTCGTCGTTGCTTTGTGTCGAAATAAACCCTGGTGATCAAAATATTTCCCCATTAAAGATCACCGAAACCCATAATTACAGCAACATGATCATTTCCAAAGCGAACAGTTCCCAAAAACTTCCTGACGAAATTGATGAGAAGCTTTAGATTCCCGGTCATATGCTTAGAACAACCCGAGTCAACGTACCATAAACAAATTTGGATAACCTGCCAAGAAAAGAAGTAGAATTTGGAAACGGTTTGATTGTAGGTTCCGGATGGTTAGAAGTACATGCATTATCACCATTAGAGCAGTCAGATTGACTCTCATATTTACTGGATGTGATTATTTTTCCTTTTAGGTCAAAAAGTCTTCCAGTTGGTGACCACCTAAGGCAAGATCTAGGTTTACTAGGCTTAGGTGAAGCAAGTCTTTCGTTGGACTCTACTTTCTTAGGTTTCATAACCTTTGGCTTTTGTTTCTTTTAATTTTTAGTGTTTGAAACATTTGCCTTTTGTTTCTTACCACAAAAATTTATGTCATTCACATAATTAAGCACGAATACATCATGATTAGCAGTAATTAAACATTGCTTACACATAGCACAAACAATTTCAGATTTATCATTCCGAATAGCAAGCTTAATGTTATTACATTCAGATGACCTATGTTTCTTATTCTTAGAAAGCAGTAAATTCCTAGTGTGTTCTTCTACTTTAACTTCTTTATTCTTGCTGCAACTACTCTTAGACGCATAGGGGATCCTATCATTCTTTGTATTGCTTCTAGACTGTGGCCTTCTGGTCTTAGTAGTGTTGTCTGTGGAAACCGTAGAGGGGGGTGAATAAGTTTCCATTTAAAACTTTAAATCTTTAGTATCAAATCGCCAATCAAGTTAGACGTAATATGAGAAGTGTCGATAATAGGTTTCACAATAACTAGCACATATCTTAATAATACAAACTCAACCACAATATTAACTACAAAGTAGTACATAACCTTAACTAACAACATATACACAACCATTCACACAATCATAAGCACAATGCAAGTATAAAAGTAAAGCGGTAAATGTAAAGAAATAAGTAAAGTATAAGGTAAAAGAAAATGAAAAGAGACACGATGATTTATAGTGGTTCAGTCACGAAGATCCTCTTTGACCTACTCTACTCCTCGAGTATCTAACTCGAGAGTTACTTCACTAATCAACAAGCTCCCTTTTGGCGGAGAAAACATTATACCAATGCTTACAATATTTTTCGACACTAAGCTAGATGTCGAGTTCTTCTTCGGGTATAACCAAACCCGTTATGTTTTATGGCCCAACATAACAAACCTTGTGTTTTATGGCCTAAACACATAAACCGCGTCTCTTACATTATTTTCCGACACTAAGCTAAATGGCGAGTCCTAATCTTAGCTAGAACCAATCTACCACTTCACCAATGTATTTTAAGGTCTAAAATACTAACCAACTCACAATCAACCCATCCAAATATATACACCATTTGGATCTACACACTACTTAAGATTGGAAGACATGGACTCGATCTATATGTAAAAAATGTTACAAATGAACTAACTAGACTACATAACTTCGGATCTTAAAGATGACTGAAGTTTTTCTCTTGCACTTGAGGAAAGGAGGAAAGGATAGAAGATTTGATCACATTTAAACAACATTAACCAAGTTGAGTGATTAAAGATTTAGAGAGACTTAGTGAGATCTAAAGAGAGAAAGAACTGAAAGAAAATTGTGCAAAAGGGTTATTTAAATAGTTGGAGGTGACCCGCTATTTAAAGGAGCTGAAAAACAACGGTCAGCTGGTGGCGGTCCCATATATATATGGGGGCCGCCCTAGGCACTAAGGGGGCCGCCCCTAGACTGACGCTCCGATTTTTGTCCTTTTGTAGGGAAGGTTTATCTGCTGATCAGTATTAGTTTTTTTCTGGGGGGGGGGGGGAAACTGAATCAAATCTAAATTTCAAATAAAATATTTTTGTTTTTATTTAGCAAAACTATTTTGTGCATTTTTTAAAAATATAGTTTCGTAGAAATATGATGGATTAATAAGAAAAATTATTTTCATGATCACTAATCATGTTTAATGATTTGTTTGTACACACCTTATGTGATTTACGTCAGTGTAAACCATTGTTCTTCTTGAAGCATACTGAGATGTCGAGAGATTATGATGCATGTATGCTTGATGATTTGTGATTACGAGTAACTTGCACACTTTAGGTTATGTATTACAATTCAACATGTATGTCATCACCAAAACATAAAGGAGATCCGAGATAGATTAAAATTATCCATAATATTAGTTGCACTAACAATTTATGTTACGGTGTAACCATTTTTGGAGTTACGCCGTAACATTCTTCAAATATTTACACTTTGAGTCCTTTTTCCCTTGTTTCTTGTCACTTTCTTGCATTTCACCTGAAAACTACAAAATGATAGAAAATATCTCGTTTTCGAGTGTTAGTGAAACATTTATAAGTAATATAGGGGGTATTTTGCCACCAAAAAGTATTAAATATTTGATGTTATCAAATATCCCCTCACTTGACCTTCTACTTTCTCCTCAGTATAACCTTTCAAGAGAACATTTCATAAAAATTTCTCAGAATAACTTCAAGAAATAAATTTATAAAACTCTTATGCTAGAAAACATCAAAGCCAAACACCTCACAAAAAGGGGATACAAAGTCACTCAGCTATCCACTAGTCTAAGTGTTTCATTTTCAGGTTGATCGCTTAATTACACAGTCATAGCATGTATTCTATCATAAGCTTGGAAAGTACACAAATCTGGCACCATTAGGGACTAATAATCTATAAAGCAACAGAGTAATATGGTTTTAAAGGGTGATAAAGGGGTTAGGATAGACATGGGATACACATTTAATGGTTGTTAATATAAAAACACAAAACAAATAGTCTAAAGTAGTCTAAGGTTGTCATAGCTAGCTACTGTCCATCCATAGGTCCAAGAGTCTAAGTCTGAAAATCTGATCTTCAATAATGGGCTACTAGCTCCATTCTTCATAACTATCGGTATGACCAGGTGTAATAATGGGCTACTAGCTCTATTCTTCATAATTTTTGAGATGTCATGGTGCAATAATGGGATACTAGCTCCATTCTTTTTATTTTTATTTGCACCATTTTTACTTTCTTATAGCACATGGGTGGCTTTTTGTTGCACCCGCTTTTCTTCATTTACATTCTTTTAAAACATGCAAATGCTACAAGAGTTTATATCTTTTTATTATTGCCCCAGCAACATTTGATATTATACGCACATCCCCCCACTTGAGATGTCGAAAGTGGTGATATAGGGGGTTCTTTATAGATCATAACGGATTGGTCTTCCACGAATGCATAAAATTTTCATTCTCATTCCCCCGAACCATAGACTTAAGTAGCCAGAAATTTCAACACAAAGATAACTATAGACTACAGGGTAGGTTAAGGCGAAATGGTGTAACGATACATATAACATTGGGTGAAAACATAGATTGGTTTAACAAGGGTGATCTAGGGGTATCCTGCACTAATAATGAGTGCAACAAAAGGGTTTGTCACGGGAGGTCGACAAGTCAGTGTAACAAGTCGATAAACACACACATATAGGCTATTCGGGTGATTTCCTAAGTGTTGCCTTCTTGAACTATCTATTCTTGTTAATCAATTAGGTCTTGAAATGATGTACATGCCAAGTTCTAAAGTCTACAATACTATCGGCACACTCAATATTTTGGTGGATTTTTGAGTAATATGATGGGAACAGAATATTAGGTATAAATCTCACCAAGTAATAATAAAAGGTAATATCCATTCGGCAAAGATTAATTCTAGTTATTTAAGAAAATTTTGTCAAAATTTTTAAAATTGGCATAATTTTCAAAGAAAACTATAAAATCGAAGGCAAAACATACGTCAAGTATTAATTCTACTTCAATCTCCCCACTTGATTTGTACAATGTCCATATTGTACAATAAGGAAATGAAATAAAAAGAAAAGAGTAGAATTAAGACAAGAAACTCCCAGAGCATTGCTTCGAGATTTGAAATTTGGCGTAAGTCTTTTAGATTATTTCCATCTTTTCGCAAGCTCTTTATCCCCTGTGATCACAAAAACAAACCAAAGCATAAAATCGTTCTATAAGAATTATGAAGTGTACATGAAATACAAACCTAACTCACTTTCTTAGGAATCACGATTGCATTTAGCATATGCAACAAGCCTTTTAAACCACTTGATGGCCCAAGTGGACGAGTTTAGTCTCGTGAGGGCTTCCAGAGAACATACCCACAAAGTCCATTTACGTATACAAGGTTTAGACATGTTTAAAATTTTTTAAGATTTCAGAGGGAGGTTACGGCGTAACTCCGGTGGTTACAGCATAATCAAGTGGTATAGAAATTTTTAAGTTTTTAAGGTGTTACGGCGTAACTAGGAAATGGATTACGTCATAACTACAATGGTTACGGCGTAAAACTGAATTCGTTATGCCGTAACTGCTGCAGATTCAACAAGGTTACCACATGATAATGAGTCGAGCAAGTCTCGATAATTGCCTCCTAGCTTCTAGAAACATGCAAACCAACTAATACAAAAAATAAATTTGGGTTCGTATAAGGTTATTTTTTTATATTTCTATATGTTTTTATATAATATTTTATATGATGAGCATTTACATATATCCCAAAAACACTTCAATATTTACATTTTTTTATCCAAACATTTTTTAATAGCATTTTACATCATGCATTGATAACTTGTGTTTTGGATAAATATTTAATTTTTCAAATTTTATTGGGTATATATGAAATTCCCCCTTATATGATAAACGAATCTAAATGGATGATAAAAGAAAAAAGTTATATGTTCAAGTACCATGGTAATAGAACATTAGATATATTGTAATACATACTTGTACAAAGTTCATTCATGTTTCAATCGATAAATGAATGATATGGATAAAAAAATATACTACATACGTGCACCTACTTCATGTTTCAATCGTTAAACGATTATGGATAGAAAAAAATATGAAATCGTCTTGATGAAAATTTATAAACCTTAGCCTAAATTACCAAAAGTCCAAAATAAGATCATTCTTAGAGTGCAACGATCCTACACCAGTTCCGATCTGATGCCGATCCTCACGATCCACGATCCTGATACGATCCTACTGAATTGTCGATCTTGATACGATCCTATCATTTTTTTTTTGTGTGAGGATCGTAGGACGAGTACGATCCTAAGATCATGAATCGCGATTTTGACAACCTGGCGTAAACTAAATTTGTTACGCCGTAACTGCTGCAGATTCAGCAAGGATACCACATGATTATGAGTCGAGCCGGCCTCGATAATTGCCTCCTAGCTTCTAGATTCTGCAAAATAAAGTAAGAAACATGCAAACCAACTAGTGCAAAAAGGAAATTACCATAGCGGTCATTAAAAAAAAGGAAATTTCGTTAAATAAAGTACGGGTTGTCTCCCGACAAGCGCTTTTGTTTATTAACGAGTCTTTAAGTTAGACTCATGATCATTCTACGTTTTAACAAAGTATATTGTTTCGTTAATCTCGTCAATCTCGTGTCCATGATACTTCTTTAATCTGTGTGTATTTACCTTAAACCGGACTCCATTTTTACCTAACACTTTGACTGTTCCATACGGATAAACCTTGCTTACCGTATACGGTCCATACCATCTGGTTCTAAGTTTCCCAGGAAAGAGTTTTAATCTTGAATTGAAGAGTAATACCTCTTCCCCTTCTTGAAACTCCGTATCCATAATTTTAGAATCATGCCAACTTTTAGACCTTTCTTTATATGCTCATGAATGCTCATATACATTAGTTCGAAATTCATCAAGTTGATTTAATTGAAGGAATCGATGTTTTCCTATATCATCCAAGTCAAGATTTACGTTCTTTAGGGCCCAATATTCCTTGTGTTCAAGTTCGATTGGCAAATGGCATGCCTTTCCGTAAACAATCCTGAATGGTGTACTACCGATAAATGTTATATAAGCCGTCCTGAATGCCCTCAGTGCATCATCCAGCTTATCTGCCCATTCTTTTCTGTTTCCGTTAACCGTTCTTTCCAGGATTCTCTTAATGGCTCTATTAGTATTCTCCGTTTGTCCACTAGTTTGGGGATGATACGGAGTAGCAAGTTTATGTGTTACTCCATATTTCTTAAGTATTTTTTTAAGGAGGGAATTGCCAAAATGTGTTCCTCGATCGCTAATTAGAGCCTTCGGAACTCCGAATCTGGAAAATAATTTTTTCAGGAATTTCACTACGACACGTGCATCATTAGTAGGTAGGGCTTTGGCCTCGGCCCATTTTGAAACGTAATCGACAGCTACAAGAATGTATTTGTATTTTTTCGAGGGGGGAAAGGGTCCCATGAAGTTAATCCCCCAGATGTCAAAGACCTCACTGATAAGAATGTTGGTTAAGGGCATTTGGTTCTGTGAGAAAATATTTCCTGCCCGTTGACAAGCATCACACCCTCGAACATATTTTGCTGCATCCTTAAAAATGGTTGGCCAATAGAATCCAGACTCAAAGATATTTCATGCGGTAATATCCGCCCCGTAATGACCTCCTGTAGGTCCCTTGTGGCAATGTTCTAGGATTTCGTATAATTCTCTACCGAAAACACACCTTCTTATAATTCCGTCAGGACATGATTTGAAGAGGTATGGGTCATCCCATATGTATTTCTGTACATCGTTCAAATTCTTTTTTCTTAAATAATAAGTCAAATGCTGAGGAACGATCATAGAGACGAGAAAATTTGCATAATCTGCGTACCACAGGTCGGTTTTAGTATTCTTTAGTTTAATAACCATGAGGTATTCGTCAGGAAAATTATCTTGTATTGTATCTTCGTTTAATTCCTCCAACCCTGGATTTTCAAGTCTAGAGAGATGGTCAGCAGCTAGGTTTTCAGTCCCCTTTTTATCCTTAATTTCGATAGTGAATTCTTGGAGAAGTAAGACCCAGCTTATCAGTCTAGGTTTAGCATCCTGTTTGCTAAAGAGATATTTAAAGGTTGAATGATCAGTGTAAACCACCATTTTAGACATTATTAAATAGAACCTAAATTTGTCGAATGCATATACTACTGCTAATAATTCCTTTTTAGTAGTGGTATAATGTTCTTGAGCATTGTTCATAATTTTACTTGCATAATAAATTGGGAGGAATTTTTTCTCAATTCGTTGTCCCAGAACAGCACCAAAGGCATAGTCGTTGGCATCACACATTAACTCAAAGTCTATATCTCAATTAGGGGCAATAATCACCGGAGCGGTGATAAGTTTATCCCAAAGTATGTCAAATGATTTTATGCATTCGTCTAAGATTTCAAATTTAGCGTCTTTCATCAATAATTGAGTCACAGGTCGGGCTATTTTAGAAAAATCCTTAATGAATCTTCTATAGAACCCAGCATGCCCTAAAAAGCTTCGTATTCCTTTGACGTTGGTTAGGTAAGGTAAACTAGCGATCACATCACTTTTAGCTTTAACACTTCTATCCCTGCTTTGGATATTTTATGCCCTAAAATAATTCATTCTTTGACCATAAAATGGCATTTTTCCCAATTGAGAACTATCTGCTTTTAGACTATTCTTACTATATATTTGATATTTTATTATATTATATATATTTTAAGGTATAGTTTGAGCTGATCATCATCCATGAATACTTCCATAAAATCTTTACACATGTCATGGAAGATTGTTGTCATGCATCGCTGAAATGTGGCAGGAGCGTTACATAACCTGAAAGGCATTATTCTGTAGGCAAAAGTGCCATAGGGACAAGTAAAGGTGGTCTTTTCCTGGTCTTCTGGTGCTAAAGGAATTTGGAAATATCTGGAGAATCCATCTAGAAAGCAATAGTATTCATTTCTTGATAGTCGTTCTAACATTTGATCAATGAAAGGTAAGGGGAAATGGTCTTTTCTTGTTACATCGTTAAGTTTTCTGTAATCAATACATACCCTCCATCCTGTGAATGTTCGTGTTGGAATAAGTTTGTTGTCTTTGTTGGTAATCACAGTGATTCCTCCCTTCTTAGGAACCATATGAATTGCGCTTACTTAAGGACTATCTGAAATGGCATAGATTAATCATGCGTCAAGAAGTTTTAAAATTTTGGTTTTTACGATGTCTTGGACTTTAGGATTTAATCTATGTTCAGGTTGTACGGTGGGTTTGGAATTTTCTTCCATTAAAATTTTATAAGTGCAGAAAGAGGGACTAATTCCTTTAATATAAGAGATTTTCCTTGCCAGGGCTTTTTTATGTTTGGTAAGGACTTCTAATAGTAACTTTTTTTTCCTGTTCAGATAATAACAAAGAGATGATGAAAGGTAATTCGTGATTGTCGTGCAGAAAATCATATTCTAAGTGGGAGGGGAGTTCCTTGAGTTTTGGGCTAGGTTTTTCTTTATCGTTAGAATTTGCAGCGAAGAGAGCAGGGTTATTACAATCTTCATGAATTGCAGGCAGATGGTCAAGAATGGGTTCAATCGAATTAACATGGTTTGGAGGAAGAATTTCTTTAATATTATCGAGGACGGAAAGGTCAATTATGTTCGCAGAATGGCAGGTGTCCTCATTAGATGGGGGAAATCTCATAGATTTTTCTAAATCAAAGGTGATGATTTCATCCCCCACTTCGAAGGATATCTTTTTGTTATAAACATCAATCATGGCATGTGCTGTGGCAAAAAATGGTCTTCCTAGAATAATGGGAATTCTATGGTCCTCTTCCATATCAAGTATTACAAAGTCGACTGGGAAAACAAATTTATCAATCTTTACCACGACATTTTCCGCAATCCCGTTTGGAAACTGAGTGGTTTTATTTGCAAGTTCGATACACATCCGTGTGGGTTTAAGATCACCTAGGTTAACTCGTAGAAACATTGAGTATGGCATCAGGCTTATGCTAGCTCCCAAATTAGCCAAGGCCTTCGTAATTCCACTTTGTCCTATTATACATGGTATAATGAAACCTCCTGGGTCCTGTTGATAAAATATAATGCCTAAAAACATTAATAATATTTTTCCACATCTTTACGTTTTGATAATCACAAAATATAAAAACGTCAAATGTAAAATTAAACGTAGACAAGTAATTAGTAGTAAATATTCATTTCGACACTCTAATCACTTAAAGGTGAGAATAAACAAATGCCTAATGCATTTTATGATCAAAGGAAATTTTTATTCAACCTCATACTTTTATAAAATGTTGCAAACATTTTTATAAACATCACAAAACATTTTCTACATTTAAAAGAAATGTTTTATTCAAAATAAACATTTTGAATTTCAAATTTTCGAACCTAAAACGGCTAGAAAAAGTCCAGTAAACACCTCCCCTGAATAGGACAAAAAGGGGAGCGTCTGAAAATGGGCGGCCCCCTTAAATACATGGGCGGCCCCCTTAATTATAAGGGGGCCGACACCCTATTTAAGGGGACCGACCATAGACCCCGCTCCTCCAGCTTGTCTTATAAATACTGGACTATTCTCCAACATTTTTCCCACCTTTTGCACTTATTCTTTCTGCTCAAAACAGCCCACATATCCTCTCTAAAATTCTTTGATCATCTAATCATAAAGCTTTGTTTCCAAGTGATCCAAGCTTAATTTCTCAAGTGCAAGAGAAGAATACTTCCATCATCAAGTGAAGAAGTATTACACCTTAGTGTGTATTGCAACCTTGTTGCATCCATATCACATATTTGTAAATAAATTGTATATCTTGTATTTATGTGTAGTAGCTAGATCTTGGTGATCTTTGTAAGTATAGTTAGATAGTTGTGATAATTCTAGTTGTGTGAAGAAGTAGTGAAGTAGTGAAGAAGTTGTGAAGTCGTGAAGAAGTTGTGAATTCGTGAAGTCGTGAAGAAGTGTAGTTGTTCTTGTCATTGATTTTATGTTCTGGACAGTTATATAGCAAATCGTTAAAACCGTTCCCATGTAAGATGTAAGGGTTCGTTGCATTCTTGCCCAAAATTTCTGATATCCTTGGTTTGTCTGATAATTTGGGAAAGCGGGCGGTATCTGCTTAGAAAATCGTTTATTAGGAGGTCCTAGGTTGTAATGGATCCTGCTAATAACCGGTTTATCCATAGTCTGGCTTTTCCTTTCAACGTAAAAGGGAATTCCATGAGCATTACCTGGTCTCTTGACACTTTAGGAGATTAGAAGAGGTTGACAATAGATGTGATATTTGAGATGTGTTCGAGGGGGTTTTCGTCATTGTTTCCAAGGAACACATTGTCCTTTAATTCGTCAATGCATTGACCCCAGAATTTGAACTTAATATTTTCTTCAAATAAAGGTCTGACAACTCTAGGTCCGTTTTCGTCTCTTACCCTAGTTAGGTATTCGTTGACAGTTGATTCTGGTTGTTCTGTATTACTCATGTTAGAACTAATGATTCTTAGCTCCCCGGTAGCGGCGCCAAAAACTTGATGCGTATTTTATTTTAAAATATATTTTTACCAATTTTAAATTTATAAAACTCGATCTACCTGACAACGCACTAAGGGGCAGAGAACCTGATCGTGGGTAGTATAGAATGGTAAATCCGAGGTCGTCCCAAGAGCTAAGTTGTAATTAGTTTTAATTTGAAATGTCACGTTTTAAAAGTGGTTTGAATTAATTTGAAATAAATAACAATAAAATAAATTACTGAAAATTAAAAGAATTGGAGATATCAAGTAGTAGAAAACATGCAAAAACCTAGTTATTCATACTACTGTTATGAAAACGTTTTCCTGTGCAATGTTAAACTATGGTTTCATTAGTGGTTTCGAAGGTCGATAGACTTGAATATACATATTTAGTCTATCCTATACATCCTGCGATTCCGAATCAGTCCCAAATCATCTAGGAGGTAGGTTATCCAGGTTGCAGTGATTAATCCCAACTATTTCCAAAACTTATCTAATAACCTATGTAGATTATTAACCCTTTCTGAAAGAGTTCATGTGCTTTTTAAGTATATTGAGTGATAGTGCTGTGTGACGGATTTGATTCCTACACTAGGTAAGGAGTTTCGTGATCCTCCTTAGTACCCGTTGGATCCCATATTGACTAGATAATCTAATAATGAGGCAAGCCGGGTCCAAACCACCCGTACTACCAAAATTCAGAGTTACACGATAGTCAAGGAACATCTAACGAAACCATAATCTAACAGGTACAATCATAACAAAAGTAATTACATAACTAGGCAAGCACTTTAAGTGCTTAGCCGCTCATGGTAAAGGAAACACAGCAAGAAATAGAAGAAATCATAGATTGAAAGCTCATAATTCTTACAGTATTCGTATTTGAACGATTAAAATACAAAAAAAGTAAGTAAAGTGTGATCTCCCTTGGACTCCAGGTGGAATTCTTTGAAGGTTGGAAGCCTAAGTCGCTTCTCCAATTGGCTGTGTAGGAAGTGATGTCGGAATAGCTTGAATGAGGTCTCTATTTATAGGTATCAAACCTGTTATGGCGTAACTGATAAAGGTGTTACGCTGTAACCTTCTTACACAGCATTCCATATTTAAGCAGTTGTTACGGCGTAACCAAATATGGTGTTATGCCGTAACCTTCAAATATTGTCCATAAGTACGTGATCTTCCTTCCATGTTTGTGGTCGTCATGGTTACAGCGTAACCATATAGGGTGTTACACCGTAACTCTATCTATGGTAAGATTTCCTTCCAAATTCATGTTTACGGTGTAACTAGATATGATGTTACGCCGTAAAGTTGTCTTTGATCTTCGTACTTGCTTAATATATGTTACGGCGTAACAATATTTGGTGTTGCGCCGTAACATTCTTCAGATATTTACACTTTGAGTCCTTTTTCCCTTGTTTCTTGTCACTTTCCTGTATTTCACCTGAAAACTACAAAATGATAGAAATATCTCGTTTTTGAGTATTAGTGAAACATTTGTAGGTAAATTATGGGGTATTTTGCCACTAAAATGTATTAAATATTTGATGTTATCACCACTCTTCTTATCATCTTCATCTTCTTCAAACCCTACTACCATGGATTCCACTCAAGCATCTTCCTCCTATAGCTTTAAGAAAATCAAACTCACCATCAAACCTCTAAAACAACTCTTTGTTGATCTCATAAATGATGATGAAAACCTCACTACATCTTCTCTTATAACAACCTCTTCATCTCTGACTCCTCCAAATGCACCATCAAAAACTCCATCAACCAATGAAACCTCATCAAGCCAAGAGAACACATCTTCTTCTTTTCAATCAAAACTTAAAATTTCACCACCATCATCTAATGAACCAACCTCTCCTCAACCTTTGAACCCTTTGCTTAACAACATATCGTCTGTTAGGAATTATGCATTCCTGACTTAGTACCGTTAGTTATATTTATTAGTACCGTTAGTTGTAATTTGTACTGACAGTACAAATTGTTAGTACTGATCAGATCAGATAGTTAGTACTGTTAGTATGAAATAGTTAGTACCGTTTAAGAGATATGCATGAGATATCTTAGGAAAGGATATGCATGATCTTTATACGCGTTTTGTAAAGCCCTTTAGGGTTCCCTTAGTGTATAAAAGGAACCCTAGGCATAGTTAGTTGACATAGATCAACACAGATCGATAAAGATCATATAGCAATCATAGTTTATAATCTAGTAAGATTCAAGTTATAATACAAAGGTTTGATAAAAGTGTTCTTGTGTTCTTCTTAGCATTGTTGATTAGTTTCCGTATAATCAATAATGTTTAATCAGTGTTTCATTATTGTGCTTTGGAATTATCTAAATATGCATACCCGTTGCAAGCTTAAAAGGGATTTCCCCCCAAAGAAAATCCTGAAATTCCTCCACTTACCCACCTTAAAGTTATTGGGGGGTAGAAATAAATAATAATTAAAAAAAAAAAAATCACAGTAAGGGCTTGTGTGGAAACCCCCCATCTGAAAAGAAGAACTCCATTGTTTGAAGCAGATTACCAATCAAACCAGTAAGATGGCTGAACAAGACACTCCTCCACCAACTATCGCAGCAATGAAGATCCCTATCATCAAGAAGGGAGAATATGATATTTAGAGTATGAAATGCACAATATATCTTCACAGAACGCACACCATAACGCATGGGATGTAAAATTGTTAATAATGGAATCTAAAGAAAGGCTCACCATCAGAGACAATGCTGCTTCCTCCTGCTCCCAAAGACTAATCAAAACAACTGGCCTTGCTATCCAAAAGGAATCAGGAAAGAGTTAAAAGCATTTGCGTAATAGCAATACCTATGAACACCTCCGTTTAAGTTCATAATGTCGAGATCTAAATCTCTCTACTGCAAAAAACTGCAAATCAAATCAAGGTTTGAAGGTAATGAAGAATCCAAAAAGATGCAGAAGAATGTTCTAAAATATCAGTTTGAAAATTTTACCACTACATCAAATGAAAGTCTGGATAAGGCTTTTGACAGGTTCCAAAAACTTATAAGCCAATTAGAAGTTCATGGTGCTACAGTATCAAAGAAAGACATCAACCAAAAGTTCCTAAGAAGTCGGGTATCAAAGAGCAAAAGAGGATCCAAGATGGTTATTATCTAATGTATATTAAGCTAATTGGGGGACATTAAGGACAATCCTTAATTAACCCTTGTTGTACATGATTTAGGAAGATCTCATGTTGCTAGGTTTGTGTGTGACGAGTGTTTAAAGAGGGGGAAAACACAAAATACAATCTTGTATAAGATTTAGCAAGTACTGTTAGGAATTATGCATTCCTGACTTAGTACCGCTAGTTATATATATTAGTACCGTTAGTTGTAATTTGTACTGACAGTACAAATTGTTAGTACTGATCAGATAGTTAGTACTGTTAATATGAAATTGTTAGTACCGTTTAAGAGATATGCATGAGATATCTTAGGAAAGGATATGCATGATCTTTATACGCGTTTTGTAAAGCCCATTAAGGTTTCCTTAGTGTATAAAAGGAAACCTAGGCATAGTTAGTTGAGATAGACCAACACAGATCAATAGAGATCATATAGAAATCATAGTTTATAATCTAGTAAGATTCAAGTTATAATATAAAGGTTTGATAAAAGTGTTCTTATGTTCTTCTTAGCATTGTTGATTAGTTTCCGCATAATCAATAGTGTTTAATCAGTGTTTCATTATTGTTGCTTTGGAATTATCTAAAGTAACAAACCCTTTGCAAGCTAAAGGTTCAAGATCTATTCAGTAAGGGATCCTACAAGTAGTATCAGAGCTTGTATGGAAACTCTAAATAAGAAGAACTTTATTGTTTGAAGCAAATCACCAATCAAACCAGTAAGATGGCTGAACAAGACACTCCTCCACCAACTATCACAGCAATGAAGATCCCTATCATCAAGAAGGGAGAATATGATATTTAGAGCATGAGAATGCGACAATATATCTGTCACACATACCATAACCTATGAGATGTAATTGTCAATGGAGATCTAAAAGAAGAGGCTGCACCATCAGGAGAACAATCTGCTCCTCTTGCTCCTAAGATTGTCAAACAACTGGCTGCCAAAAGGAATCAGGAAAGAGTTAACAGCATCTTGCTTTTAGCAATACCTGATGAACACCTCCTTAAGTTTCATAATGTTCTAGATGCTAAATCTCTCTAGGCTGCAATCAGTTTGAAAATTTTACCACTGCATCAAATGAAAGTCTGGATAAGGCTTTTGACAGGTTCTAAAAACTCATAAGTCAATTGGAGGTTCATGGTGCTACATTATCAAAGGAAGACATCAACCAAAAGTTCCTAAGAAGTCTTCCTCCTTCATGGAGTCAAATTGCCTTAATCATGAGAAATAAGCCAGACATAGACCATGTTGATATTGATGATCTCTAAAACAACCTTAGGGTCTATGAAGATGAGATGAAAAAGTCTCCAAGTTCCACATCAAATTCTCAAAACTTGGCTTTTCTTTCTTCTGAGAATACTAGCATCACTAATGAAGTTAGTACTGCCAGTAGAAATTTTGGAGTTAATACTGCTGGAGGAACTAGTTCATCAAATAAGGTTTCATCTACTCCAAGTGCTGATGAAGTAGTGTGCTCCTTCTTTGCATATCAGGCAACCAATCCTCCACTTGATAATGAGGATTTGCAGTAGATTGATCAAGATGACTTAGAAGAATTGGATATTAGACAGCAGGTGGCCATGTTGACTGTCAGGGTGCAGAGATTCGTTAAAAAGACATGAAGAAACATGGATTTCAAAGGAAAACAACCTGTTACCTTTGATAAGTCAAAAGTTGAGTGCTACAACTGTCAAAGGAAATGACACTTTGCTAAGGAATGCAAATCAAGAAGAAACCAAGGGAAGAGATCTAAATATGATAATGGCAGGAAGAATGCAACATCAAATGAACTATCATCACAAGCAATGGTGGCTCAAGATGGTCTAGGAGGCTATGACTGGATCAATGATTTTGATATAGAACCAGTCAACTATGCTTTAATGGCCATCTCCTCATCAAGCTCATTAAGTTCTTCTGACAATGAGGTACAAAATTGTTCTTAAAATTGTCTTGAATCTTTTAAATCCCTTCAAAAGAACTTTGATATTGAAAGAGAAAAACATAGCAAAGCCAGACTAGAAATTCAGGGTTATGAGTTAGCCTTAGAGTCTCTAGAATCTAGAATTCTTGGACATGAAGGAATGAACTGGCTTGGGGTGAAAAATATGAGTTTCAAAACTATGAGCTTAAGTGTAGAGAAATAAAAATTGACAACCTTAAAATGGAACTAGAAAAAGTTGTTAAGGAAAGAGATGAGTTGAAAGTTAAGATAGAAAAATCTTCCAAAGGTCTTAATAAATTACTCAACAGTCAAATAAGTGCTAAAGATAAAAATGGTTTAGGATATGGCACACAATTGAATGAATTAAGTAATAGGTCTGAAACTGATAGTGAGATTAGTTTGAGTGTTTTTGAAGTCAGATTAAGTAATGAAGAGACCACACCAGCAAATGATAGGTTCTCCAAAGCATATGGGTATCATGTTGTTCCCCCTATAATAACAGGGAATTTCTTAACCCCAAGAGCTGACATATAATTTACAGGTTTAGATGAATATGCCATTAGGAAGAAAGTAATTGAGTCAAAAACATCTGAGTCAAAAACAACTGTATTATAAGCTAATACTAGTAAATCTAAAACCAGTAAAACTGTAGGTAAAACTAATGAAGCTGACAACAAGGATAAAGTTATCATTGAGGATTGAAATTCAGATGATGATAATGATGTGTCTGATGTAAACACAGTTAGTCCAGTTAAGACTAATGAGACTCAAACAGTTAAAACTCAAGCTGATAAAATTGGTCAAACTTCTCAGAAAGTAGGAATTGGTTATAAGAAAATAAAAGCTTGCTTTGTCTGTAAGAGTACTGACCATTTGATCAAAAATTGTAATTTTCATGCCAAAAAGAGTCCAGAACCCAAGCTGAAAACTGTGGTAAATACTGGTCAAAGGGTGGTCAAACCAGTATGAGATAATGCTAAAAGGGTAAATCACCATTTTTTTCAAATAAATTGAAATACCCTCAAACAAAAAAGACTTTTGTCCTAATAAGAGTACTAACCTATACAGGTATAATCAATCCTGTTAGGCCAAATAAGAAAAGAGCAGTACAAAATTTTAGTACTGCTAGGCCTGCTAGTACTGTTAGGCCATTTGCCCCAAAAATACCACAAACTAGTAGTGCTATTAGACCAATTTACCCAATAATGGATAATGTAAGACAAAGAGCCTCATATTAAACAATCGAGAGGTCTTGCTACACAAAACCAAATTTTAGACCCAAGAACTTAAAATAAGATGGTAAAACTTCTGGAGTTAAAAATGTGACTACTGCTGGGACAAGAGCAGTAGTTAATACTGGTAAGGGTAAGTTGAATTATGCTCCTAAGAAGTCAAGGTGGGTTTGGAAACCTAAGGGAAATTACCTGACTCATGTGTCCAAAGAAAGTAAATCTTTCATGCTCAAGAAGTTTGAGTATGCTGACCCAAAAGGGATTTCCAAGTCAGTAGTGGCTTGGGTCCCTAAGAGATACTGATTTCTCTTACTTTTTATGCAGGGCAATCCAGAGATCTTGTTACAGGATCATGCAGTGGTGGATAGTGGTTTCTCTAGCCATATGACTGGCAACAAAGCTTATCTTTCTGACTATGAAGATTACAATGGAGGCTTTGTAGCTTTTGGCAGTTATCCCAAAGGAGGTAAAATAACTGGCAAAGGTACACAAGAATCTTATGTTGCAGGTTTATCAGGAAATAATGAAGAAACTCCTCAGGAGTACATACTATTTCCACTACATCCTCATGGGCCAAGAATTTTGGTAGAAGATGTTGTTCAGACTACACAAGAAAAACCTTCTGAGAATGCTCCCAAAGACAAGGAAGTACAGGATTCAGAAGATGTTGCTGACAAAGAAGAACAACATAACTTGAAAGAAGCTGAACAAGCCTTGAAAGATGATCTTGAGAAGTTGGTCACCCAAGAAATGGTTGCTAAATCTCTGGATGATGCTACAAGACAGGCTTTTGAAGAAGAAAAGCAGAAAATTGCATCTACAAAAAGGGCAGCTCAGGCTATTAGTATTAACAAACTTAATACTGATAGGCCATCTGTTAGTACTGCTAATACACCATATGTTAGTACTAACACACCATATGTTAGTGCTGCCAGTACTCCCACAAGTGCAAATGATGGTGAATCATTATTTGTCTATCTTGGAGGACAAATACCTATTGATGCATCTACTCTCCCCAATGCTGATTTATCCACTGATCTAAATATGCCTGATTTAGAAGATGACTCTAATGTATTTCCAAATGAAGGCATATTCAGTGGAGCTTATGATGATGAAGATAAGGGTGCAGAGGATGATTTCAACAATATGGATAACACCATTGATATCAGTCTTATTCCCACACTCAGAATACATAAGGATCATCCAAAAGCTCAAATTCTAGGAGATCCAAAATTAGCAGTTCAAACAAAAAGAAAGATTTAAAAGGCTTCTTCATCACAACAAGCTTTGGTAAGCTACATCTACAAACAGAATATAACAAATCATAAAGACCATCAGAATTGTTTGTTAGCATGTTTTCTCTCCCAAAAAGAACCAAAGAAGATATCACAAGCCTTAGAGGATGAAAGCTGGGTTGAAGCAATGCAAGAGGAATTGCTGCAGTTCCAACTACAGAAGGTTTGGATACTTGTTGATTTTCCATATGGGAAAAAGGCAATTGGCACAAAGTAGGTCTTCAGGAATAAGAGGGATGAGAGAGTTATTGTTGTGAAAAACAAAGCAAGGCTTGTAGCACAAGGATGTAGACAGGAGTAATGTACAGATTATGATGAGGTTTTTGCACCTGTTTCCAGGATTGAGGCAATCATGTTATTTTTAGCGTTTGCATCATTCATGAAATTTCCTGTCTACCAAATGGATGTCAAGAGTGCATTTCTTTATGGCACTATTGAAGAGGAGGTGTATGTTTATCAACCTCTAGGCTTTGTTGATCCTGCTCATCCACACAAGGTGTACAAGGTAGTCAAAGCTCTTTATGGTCTACATCAAGCTCCTAGAGCTTGGTATGAGACACTTTCTTCTTTCCTGCTGGAAATAGGTTTCAGGAGAGGTACCACAGACAAAACATTTTTTATCAAGAAGAACAAGAGTGACATTATGTTGGTCTAAGTGTATGTGGATGACATCATTTTCGGCTCTACAAAACATTCTATGTGCATTGAGTCTGAAGATTGTATGCACAAAAGATTCCAAATGAGCTCCATGGGTGAACTCACATTCTTTTTGGGATTGCAGGTGAAGCAACAACCTGATGGAATCTTTATTAGTCAGGACAAGTATGTAGTTGATGTCCTTAAGAAGTTTGATTTTTTGTCCATCAGAACAGCTACTACTCCTGTTGAGTCTAATAAGCCACTGGTCAAGGATGAAGATGGTATAGATATAGATGTACATGTCTACAGATCTATGATTGGTTCCCTGATGTATTTGACTGCATCAAGGCCAGACATTATGTTTGCTGTCTGTGCCTGTGCTAGACATCAAGTCCATCCAAAAGCTTCACACTTAAATGCAGTAAAAAGGATCTTTAGGTACCTCAAACATCAACCCAAACTAGGGTTATGGTATCCTAGGGATTCACCTTTTGAACTAGAAGCTTTCTCAGACAGTGACTATGGAGGAGCCAGCCTTGACAGGAAATCAACAACAGGTGGTTGTCAGTTTCTTGGTAGAAGATTGATATCTTGGTAATGCAAGAAGCAGACTATTGTGGCAAATTCTACTACTGAGGCAGAATATGTTGCAGCTGCTAACTGTTGTGGGCAAGTGCTATGGATACAGAATCAGATGTTGGATTATGGCTTTAATTTCATGAACACCAAAATCCATATTGATAATGAGAGCACTATAAGTGTTATCAAGAATCCTGTTTCTCATTCTAGGACTAAGCATATAGAGATTCGGTTTCACTTCATAAGGGATTGCTATGAGAAAAGACTGATTGAAGTTATCAAGATTCACACTGACAATAATGTTGCAGACCTTCTCACCAAAGGATTTGATGTTACCAGATTCAATTTCCTAGTGGTCAGCATTGGGATGTTAAATCTGTAGCTACATTTGAGGGGAAGATAAATTGTAAAGTGTGTACTTATAGTCGGTATTTTTAGTAGGTACTTGTAGTGAGAATTAATATTGATAGAGTATTATTTTTGGTAGTTAGGATATTTTTCTTGTTTTTGGACTCCTTTTGCAGGTATGAGCATGGGATTAAGGATATTGGAGGCAATGATGCTTGGATTTGAGAGCTGTAGATGATGATTTATGACTTGGTACTGCCAGAAAAAGTTGGTACTACTAAGCTAAATAGTCAGTACCGACAGATAAAGTTTGTACCGACAGGCAAAGTTTATACCGCTATAAAGCTGTTAAAGAAAATACCGGTAGGGGTCTAAAGTGTAATTTTTGGCGATTTCTTCATCAAGTGGATTGCTCTTCCTATAAATACCCATCTCAATTACAAAATTTATTCACCTAAACTCTCCTAATCGAATTAAATTTACAAGCCCTAATTTTTCATCACCGTCGATTAACAAAATCAATGAACCTATAATCTTCTTCCTCTTTTTGTCTTCATCCAATATGGGTCCTCTGAAGATATGCAACTTGTAAACACTTCCCCTCAAGTGGTGCATGTAGATGGTTAAACATTTAATCAATAAGCTTCCCCTGAAACCAATATGTTTACCATCTATTAAATCTCGAACTCTGTAGGCTCTATATAGTGATCAACTTCTTCATCACAAGTCCGATCAAAAAGCTTCCACACTAAATGCAGTAAAAAGGATCTTTAGGTACCTCAAACATCAACCCAAACTAGGGTTATGGTATCCTAGGGATTCACCTTTTGAACTAGAAGCTTTCTCAGACAATGACTATGGAGGAGCCAGCCTTGACAGGAAATCAACAACAGGTGGTTGTCAGTTTCTAAGGTAGAAGAATTGGAGATCCTTGGTAATGCAAGAACAGACTATTTGTGGCAAATTCTATATTGAGGCAGTAATCGTTCAGCTACTGCTAACTGTTGTGGCAATGCTATGATACAGAATCAAATGATAGATTATGGTTTTATTTTCATGAACACCAAAATTCAATCTGTGATGAAATGCGAGCACTATAAGTGTTACCAAGAATCCTGTTTCTCATTCTAGGACTAACCAATAAGATCGTTTCACTTCATAAGGAATCTAATAGAAAAGACTGATTGAAGTTATCAAGATTCACACTGACAAGTACGCGACTTTGTTTGTTTTGTCATCATCAAATAGGGGAAGATTGTTGGGATTCTAGATTTGATGAGACAAAATAAACAAAAGAATGAAATAAAAGGACTAAAATTGTAATTAAAGAAATCTTCAAGCTGGTGGAGCACATAAAGATAAAGATGAAGATTTTAGAAGATCTCCTTATAAAGATAAAGATACAGAAGATATTAAAAGGTATTCTTAAATGTTTTAAATATATTGTTTGTTCTTATCTTCTGTTGTAAGCCTTGACATCTATAATATATAAAGAGATGTAGACGTCTGGTTTAGAGATCCATCCATAGAAAACTAGAGCTCTCCCAATGAGATTCTAGATGGTTAGATAGCAAGTCGACTGATGAGAGTCAAATAGTACACCATAGTTAGTTGGTGTAGCCCCAAGTTATAGTCGGGGTAATAGGGAAACGTTCAATAAAGAAAACCTTGTGATAACTTTGATTGTGTTCTTTATTATTCCGCTGCATGTTATCAATCATTGTTATTGTTCATCTGAGATATATAAGATATAATCAATCTTGAGCTATAAACGATCTTGACCTATAAATCAATTAAGCAATGGCTGGTTTAGATTTCTGCTCAAAGCACAATATGGTTGCCTACTTGGAAAAGAATGATGGGAACACTGAGTTTCATCAGATTATGGACTTCCTCACACATAGTTCAATCCATTATGCACTCACTGTAAGTCCCATAGTCTCAACTTCGTTTGTTGAACAGTTCTGGACATCTGCTAAGTCCAGAACAGTCAACAACATTCGTTATATAGATGCCATTGTTGCTGGCAAGCCTGTGACTATCTCAGAGGCATCAATAAGAAGTGATCTTCTTTTTGATGATGCTGATGGGATAGATACCTTGAACAATCAGGCTATATTTGACACCATTCAGTTAATGGGGTATGAGGGAGACCTAACTGCTTTAACTTTTAACAAAGCCCTCTTTTCACCTCAATGGAAATTTCTTTTTCACACCATGAATCACTGCATCAGTTCTAAAAGCACTTCTTGGGATCAAATTCCCACTAATATTGCCACAGCAGTGATTTGTTTGACAACTAATCAAAAATACAATTTTTCAAAATTAATTTTTGATGGTATGATGAGACACTTGGATGCAACTAAAAAGTTTGTCATGTATCCAAGATTTTTACAAATCTTTTTAAGCAACCAGTTAAAGGATGTGCCTGTCCCTTTGGATCACTTTCCTGTCCCAACTTTAACTAAAAAGGTTTTGACATTCATGGTTAAAAAGGGTAAAAACTTTTCAGGGAATGTCACACCTTTATTTGACTCTATGTTGGTTAAACCAACAGAGGATGAGGGTGAAGTTTCAGAAAGACCATCTGAATCCCAACCAATACCCTCTCCCACTCACCCAAGTGCAGACCAACCTGAGCCACAGTCTGACCCATCTCCCAGACCTTCTTCTTCTATTCCTATTCCTGATTCCACTCCAGAGGGTTCTGGTGGGAATCATGGAGGTCAGTCATCCAGTGAT
Organism: Tanacetum coccineum; assembly: GCA_026074375.1. NCBI lineage: Eukaryota > Viridiplantae > Streptophyta > Magnoliopsida > Asterales > Asteraceae > Tanacetum > Tanacetum coccineum. The sequence continues at coordinate 25,922 of BQNB010029051.1, forward strand.
AGATCCCAATCAGGGACTGAGGATGACCTGACACTCCAAAGTGTGTATGATCTTTGTGTTTCCTTGTGTAAACAGGTCACAACTCAAGCTGCAAATATTAAAGATTTGAAGGCTCAGATCAAGCAGCTAAAGAAGAAGGCCCGACCTGTTATCAACCATCACAAAGCTTGGATGAAAAGTCTTTCAATGAAGAAAAGATTGGCAAGGAAGAAAAAGATGGAGTCTGTATCCAAACAGGGGAGGAAAACTTTTAAATCTGAACCAACTGTGCATAAAGATCCAGCTTTTGATGATCTTGATGATGCAATGGATTACATGGAGACTGAGGATGCTCATGATAAGGGGACAGTGAAGGACAATGAAGAAAAAAGAGTAAGTACTGAAGATCAAGTTAGTACTGCTCAGCCTCAGCCAAAAGTTAGTACCGACAAGCTTGATGAAGGTACTGCTGAGCCAGATGAAGGTACTGCTGAGCCAAATGAAGGTACTGCTGAGCCAAAAGATGGAAATTCAAATGAAAGTGCTGCTCCTACAACTATTTTCAGAGATGATGAAACTATTGCTCAATTTCTGGTTACCATGAGCCAAAATAAGACTAAGCAAAAAATAAGGAGTTCGAAATTTAAAGAGATTAAAGATTATTGATAGACAAAGAACTACAATTGAGACGTTCAATCCTCACTTTGAGCCACTTCCAAAGATTGATCCTTAATAGAGAAAGGCAGAAAGTTCTTGAGGAAAAAGCTAAAATCAGAAGGTTTGTAACATGAAGATATGAAAAGAAAGTTTGTCAACTTGCTAATGATGAAGATGGTGGCAGAAAGGTTCAAGAGGAATGGGGAAGAGAAGAGGAGAAGAAGAAGTTGGTGAGGAGAAGCTATCTAAATCAGGCATTTCACCTGGTTGAAATAATAGGCAAGACTCAATGCAGATGAAAATTCTTGGTGGGAAAAAAAAAATAAAAAAAAAAATCAAAAAAAACTTCAAGTAGAAGAGAGAGAAAAGTTTACCATTGAACAGAGAGCCAAGTTGCTTCATGATACAATTGTTGTACAAAGGAGATTTCTTGCTCAACAAAGATCTGAGGCTATTAGAAACAAATTTCCTTCAAGAATCAGCTGAGAAACCAAATGTGACATTATTCAAAGCGAGAGGTGGATACAACCAAGTCAGGTGAACAAATAAATTTGAAGAAATTCCAAAACATTGTATGAAAGACAGAGAAATTTGATCAAAGTTGTTAGTCTATTGATTCTGCTGACGATGAAAGACAGATAAGAGAGGACGAAATAAGAAGACTGCAGAAAAACAAATACTTAAAGAAAATAAATCATTGTCTCAATTTAAAAAGAATATTTAAAAGGAGAAAGACAGATTCTGATGTAGAAGAATAAGAGAAACAAAAGTCTTTTCTGAATGTGGAACTTGATGAAGATACGGCTATAAATTATGAAGTCCTACAAACAAGGTTTCCAATTATTGAATGGGAATCAAAGTTTTATGATTATGGTCATTATGGAAGAGAATTGATTTACTATAGAGTTATTAGAGCTGATGGAAGTTCTAGGTGGATCAAGACATTTTCTGAGATGGTTCTAAATGTTTGATAGGTATTGATCTTGCTTGAAGTATACATAGTCTAGTCATGAAAAGATTTGCAACAACAACTCCAGAAGGTATTGATCTACTTCTTTGGGGTGATTTAAAGACTATGTTTGAGTCAAATACAGACTGATGGAACTATGGGAAGATATTTTAAGAAGAGTGGAAGATTTCTAAGCTGGGGGTAATTTCATGCAAAATTGTTAGAGATCAATGTTCTAAGATAGGGATGGTACTGAGTCAATATGCTAGCAGAGAGAGAAGGTTTCCTGTTACTAAAGACACATTGAGAGAGTTGGATCTAAGACCTTGACCGTTTATATTGATGATGATGTTTGACAGTGATTTGCTAAGGATTGTTTGAGAAGCAGATTGCTAAGTTGTAGAAATTGATATGGTATAATAATGGAGATGGGAAAGGATCTTTGAGTGTTGTCTTATCACCACACAAAAAATTGGTAATCAGTTCAACATGTCTAACGATCATCCAAGAATCTGGTAGTCAGAGCAAACGGCTTTGGTAAAGACTTCTCAAAACATTAGTTTGTATGGTTTGATAATTTACCTAAAATTTGTATGGTTCTTTAACTCACCTTGTTCTCAGTAAAGAGTTGGTAGTCCAGGATCAAACAGTTATGGTAAGACTAATCAAATCTGGTTGATAGTGATAGATTGGCTAAAAAATATAGGGTTATCAATGCTACCATGTTTTGGCATATGGAGCTTTTTTTGATATTCCAAAAGCAAACGGCCTTTTGGTAAAGACAGAATCTAATCTCGTTAATAGTTGATAGTTTACTCAAATACTATATGGTTATCAATTCACTTGTTCGTTTATAATGAAGAATTGGCCTATCCCTGATGCAAACGGTTACTGGTAAGGAATATCAATATCGTTAAATGGTGGGTAGGTTTGCCACAAAAACTACAAAGCCAACATAGTTGGATTTGCTGTGTTGCTGATTAATGGCGGAAGCTTAAAGAAAATAAAGGTTGACAGAGGGTGATACTGATCAAGCTTGCAATTGGATGATATTTGAAGAATAAGAAGTGTTTTGGTACATCCTCCGAGTCTACAAGCTGTTTACACTAAAGAAAGCGTTTTTTTTTTTTTTTTTTTTTTTTTGAAGTTAAACAAGTTCAACAATATGTTTAGGGGAGGATTGTTAGGATTTATCGCATTCCTGACTTAGTCATCATTGTTATATTTTTTTTTTTTTTTTTTATTAGTTCAGTTAGTTTGTAACTTGTACTGACAGTACAAAATTGTTAGTACTGATAGATAGTTTCGTACTGTTAGTCATGAACTAGTTAGTACAGTTTAAGAGATATGCATGAGCTTCTTAGGATAACGGATATGCTGATCTCTTATACTCGTTTTGTAAGCCATTACTAGGTTTCTTGGTGTATAAAAGGAACCCTAGGCATAGTTATTTGATATAAATCAACATAGAATAACACAGATCTATAGAGATCAATTAGCAATCATAGTTTGTAATCTAGTAAGATTCAAGTTATAATACAAAGGTTTGATAAAAGATCTTATGTGTTCTTCTTAGCATTTTTGATTAGTTTCCGCATAATCAATAGTGTTAAATTAGTGTTTCATTATTGTTGATTTGGATTTATCTAAAGTAATAAACCCTTTACAAGCTAAAGGTTCAAGATCTATTCAGTAAGGGTTCCTATAGAATGTATTAGTCACTGAGTTAACTTTTTATCCAGAGTATATTTACACAACACCCAACAACAACAACATATTCAGCTTTAACAGAGGACATAACCACTGACTGCTGTTTCTTTGTACTCCAACAAACTAAGTTACCTTCAAGCAATTGACATGCACCTGAAGTGCTTTTTCTGTCCATATTGCATCCTGCATAGTCTGAGTCTGAGTACCCTTTGAGATTAAATCGTGAACATTTTTGGTACCACAGACCAAGACTGGGAGTACCCTTCAGGTACATGAAGATTCTCTTCACATCAATGATGTGTGATTCTTTTGGATTGGCCTGATATCTTGCACATAGACATGTTAAGATTGGATATCAGGCCGACTTGCAGTTAAGTACATCAGTGACCCAATCATTCCTCTATATAAGGTCTCATTTACTGGTTTACCAGAGAGATCAGGACCTAAGTTGTTTGGGGGAACCATGGGTGTCTTTACTAAGGCGACATCAGAGACCTCATACTTCTTTAGTAAGTCTTTAGTATATTTCTCTTGACAAATAGAGATTCCTTTGTGATCCTGCTTGATTTGAAATTCAAGAAAGTAAGTGAGTTCACCCATCATACTCATTTTAGATTTCTTTGTCATCGGTTTCTCAAACTGTTTACAAAGTTTGTAATTTGTTGAGCCAAATATGATGTCATCCACATACACTTGGACATGTAGAACATCTCCTTTGGTTTTGAAGATAAACAAACATTTTTCAATCTTTCCTCTAACAAAATTGTTCTGAATGAGGAAAGTAGATTGAGGGCTTTATCAAGTTCACAAACATAGTTAGGGAATTCACTACTCTCAAAACCAGTAGGTTGTTTGACATAAACTTCTTCTTTAAGTTTTTCATTTAGGAAGGCACTTTTGACATCCATTTGGAAAACTTTGAAGTTTATGTAAGTAGCATAAGAAAGGAAGATCCTGATAGATTCCATCCTTGCAAAAGGTACAGAGATTTCATCATAGTCAATTCCTTCTTCTTGACTATAACCATGAGCAACAAGTCTTGCTTTGTTTCTGATGACAGTTCCAAGTTCATATTTCTTGTTCTTGAACACCATTTAGAGCCAATGACTAACTTTCCTCTTGGGAGTGGAACAAGTGTCCAAACTTTGTTCCTATAGAACTGATTCAATTCTTCTTGCATTGCATCTACCCACCATTGATGTTTCAGTGCCTCATAGACCTTTTTAGGTTCAATCTCAGAGAGAAAGTCAGCAAATAGACATTCACTTATTGAGGTAGTTGTCAGTTTGACAGCCATAGTTCTTATAAGCAAGCCTTTAGTGGGTTCACCAATGATATTCATAAGTTTAATGTGTGTCTCTTGACCATCTATCTTGAGGTGCAGGATTTAAACTTGTTGATGAGTGATGGGAGGCTGAGTCATTTCAGGGATTGAAAGTCCAGTAATGGGTATTGAGACTTAAGTATTGATTATGAATGATCTTCAGTAAGCTAATTGTTACTTTGTTTAGTTTGAACTCTTGATTCATTTATCTCTTCAGTGTTTATCAAGTCAGGAGGACCTTTAGTTTCCTCAGTGTGAGGAGTATTTTGTTCATTTGGAACAATCACTTAAGGGACATGATTGGTTTTGTGAGTTCAATTAAGGAATGGTTGTGTAGAGTGATGTAGTATAAAATGTCAAAATTTGCTTGATATTGTCTAGAGGGATCATTCTCATGAAGGTATTCGTAAAGAGGATATCTAGATGAATCATCTATTCCAATTTCATCTACTGAGGTGTTGGCGAACCTGATGGCTTCCATGTGCTCATCAAAGGTAACGTGATAAATTTCCTCTACTTGTTGTCTCCTAGTGTTAAAGACACTAAAGGCTTTAGAGACAAAAGAATATCCTATAAAGTATCCATCATCAGCTTTTGCATCAAATTTACCTAAATGATATGTATGATTAGGGGTGTAAACGAGATGAGACAACTCGTGAGTTACTCGAGATCGACTCGTAAACTACTCGAAATTGACTCGATCTAAACGAGTCGAGCTCGAGCTCGAAATATAAAGCTCGGCTGAGCTCGAGCCAAGTTTCGAGCTTGAGTTTTAGTATTCGAGTCGAGCTCGAGCTTGGCAGTACTCAGCTTGACTCGGCTCGTTTACACCCCTATGTATGATTATGAATAAACACAAGACATCCAAACATATGACAGTAGCTGATATCAGGGATCCTTTCTCTAAATATCTCATAACGAGTTTTATCATGTCTTTTGACAATGATTGATCTGTTTTAAGTGTAGCAATCAATTCTTACTACTTTAGTCCAGAAGTGTTTAGAGAATACTGAACCATTCAGCATTGTCCTAGTAGCTTTAATGAGAGTTCTATTCTTCCTTTTAGCCACACCATTTGTTCTGGTGTGTAAGGAGAAAAGAAGTTCTGAGAAATTCCTTTCTCATCACAAAAACTCTTTAGTTCTTGATTCCGAAACTCAATCCTATTATCTAAATTGTTTAACTGTGACATCATTTTAATTTTCAACCATTCTTATAAAGGACATTATTGTTTTAGCTGCTTGACTCTTCTTTTTTCGAAAGTGAACCCATGTGTGCCTTGAGTACTCATCAACAATGACTATGGTATATTTCTCATGGTTAATGGAAATGGGACTGACTGGTCTAAAGAGGTCCATATGTAGAAGATGAAGGCATTTCTGATTGAGAAGTTTTGTTTTGTTTTGAAAGAAGCTATATGATGTTTTCCTTTTTCACATGCTGAGCATGGTTTATCCTTTGAATAAACAAGTGAAGTCAAGCCAAGAACTTTGTTTTGTTTAGCTAGTTTGTTAATAATTTTGAAATTAAGATGTGTTAATATTTTATGCTAGAGCCAATTAACACTCTTAGAGGCATTCTTGTACTCACACAGAACTCATCATGTCTACCACACAAGCACCTCTTAACTCACTACTGCTTAATTGGTTCATGTGGATCACGAGTATGAAATTGCTAGAACAAACATGAAAGTAGATTGATATTCGTCAAATACAACCCTCTTAATATAATATATATATTTATAAAAATACATATACGTAAGCTAAGTATCTTACAAATTACTCTTAGGAAAGAATAATAAGTAATCAACACGGGTATCGTTCTCCTCGGTGAGAGGTGAATGGAAATTCACGGTTATGTCGGGAATCGAGCTTGAATATCATTAAAGATTTAGATTTGGTTTCTAATTCTAATAACGCAAATGGAAAGTAAATTAAAGGCACGCTAATCTAAAAAGGCACAATTAAAACAATAAACACTAAAATGATAAAGGGAATTTAAAAACGCGACTTAAAAACCTAAATCATCAAATTTTAACCCTACAAATGCAAATTTAATTTTAAAAAGTTTAAATGATTAAAAATAATTTTAGAAAAAAGAATTATATTTTTTTGACTTTTATTTTATTAATTATGAATTAAAAACAGTTTTAATCTAAAAATAATACTAAAAATGCTAAACTATTTTATAAATATCTAAAAAATTAATGAAAAGTACACTTAACTATTTAAAAGCTAAGAAAATAAAAACTAGAAATAAGCCCTACGGATAAGCTGTTAAAATAAGCAAATAAGCTTTATAAGCAAAACTGGAAATTAAAGGTTAAAAGAATAAAGTACAAACTATTAACGAAAAAGACCCAAGGGCAGTTGGTAGTGAGTGTGTGTGCTAAAGTGTTGGTATGCTAAGGGGGAGGTCACAGGCTCGAAACCTGTGGCCACCCTTTTTTATAAAACATTTTTTTTAAAATTTTCTTTTTGAAAAAGCTAAAATAAGCAAAATAACACAACATTATAAAGAGACTTTTTGATTAGAATTATTTTTTTTTTTTTTTTTTTTTTTTTTATTTATTATTTATATTATATTTTTTTTTTTTTTTTTTTTTTTTTTTTTTTTTTTAAGTAGGAAAAAGCTAATTTAAAAAAAAATGAAGATTGCTAAATTAGGAATTAGACAAATAAGCTAAAAAACTAATTTGCTTTCTATCTGGACCGTATAAGCAAAAGGAGAAAACAAAAATAGTATAACAGAAAGATACCATTTCTATTACTCTTATTAAGCTGAGAAGACTAAACTATAAGCAAAAAAATCTAGCTTAAAAGCACTTAAGAGCTAAGGACCAATAGTGAAGACGATATCAAGGACAGTTAACATCTTTTCAAGCTAAGATAAAAGGACAAATAAGCATTAGGGATAAGTAAGATTGAAAGAGCTAATGTCCTATAAGCTAAATAACTCAAGAAACAAGAATTTTAAGCAAAATGGCAAATGAAATAAGCTAAAAAAATAGGAGATGAAAATGACATAGGACTAACTGATGCTTTTCGGGACTTTTTAGATCTATTAAGACAGATTTTGGCTTAAAATTTTAAGACTCAATAAGCTAACAATAAGCCACTACAAGGCTGAAAAAAACAGTTGAACCTGACTTTAAGAACATTTAAAAACCAAAACTTAAGCCAAAAAAGAAAAAAAAATACAGAAGAAAAGAGGGCATAATACATGATTAAATCCTCACAATTTCTTTTTAGCTTTTGAATTATCTGACAACTTGAAGTTAAAAATACGACTACAAAAAAAGACTTTTGGAAAAAAACTAAAAATCTAAATAATCGTTTAATTAAGACTCCTCAATAAGCTAATATCAATAAAATTTAAACAAACTTAAGCCCAGATTATTGACAACTAATGTTGAATATTTGACTTTTTAAGAACTTATCATTAAACTTTTAATTCGACTGATTTTGAATTAGACTCAAAAAGTTATACTAAAGAGAATTGACATAAAACAGATTCTAATGATGCTGATGAGAACCAGATCTGATCAAAAAAATACACATTAACATTTATTTTATGAAATTAGCAAACAAGCAATTAAACTAAACTATAGAACTTGCAAACTTAGGATTTGATAAAACAAAACTCAAAATTTAACAAGACCTATTTTAAATTTATAAAAAACAACATTTAGACTAGCTTAGAGCTTATTAAAACTGATTTGAGAACCAAAATAGTTTACACACTATTTTACCATTTTTAAAACCCTTACCCCTAACACTCCTTTAGAATTTGAAATTTCACTTTTAAGCTAAGACAGATTAAACTGAGCTATGAATTGATAAAATAGATTAAATAATAAGATAATTTAAAACATTTAAGCAAAAACTTATGAAAATTAAGCACTCTACATTAAGCTGCTATTAAGCTGTTTTAACTAAAAATGGGACATATTTATATAGACTTTTAATATAAAAAATATTCCTAACGCTTTAAACTTAGGATTTTTATGTTTTATTTAAGAACTAAATAAGCACAAACATGTGGAAATAAACGCAAGCATTAAGCAGTAGATAAGGCTAACAAGATATTTTTAGCTTGAATAGACGAAATGAGTACATCACTATTTGACATTGTGCTCTCTAACAAGGGCTTTGAAAATGCTCACTGAGTGCTAATCAACAGTTAGCTTATGAAATAAAGCTAAGAATATGCCCTATCAGCCACCATCCAAATCTGGCTTATTTCTATTGGCTTATTCAAGGTTAAATTTGATTTGATGGTGAATTTTTGGTATACAACAAATTAAATTATAGCTTGTTTAGAAAGCTAAACTTGAGAATTGGACTAAGGCATTATTAGGATTAGACGAGCTTATTTAGATCTATCATTATAAACAACTTTAAAACATGATTAAAACAGATTTAAGGCAGAATTTAAATGAAACTTATTTTTATTAATCATAAAAGAAATTACAAGATATTAAAAAAGCAAATTACATTAAGGAAAGAATAATAAGCTAAAATAATACATTATTTAAGCTATAGTGCTACACTTATATACTCCTAAAACTAACCCTACAACTAGATATCTTCCCTCCTGTGTAATCGTCGCCTGCTATTTATATGGAGGAAGTTAAACTTTTAGCCCTTTTGAGACGCTTAGTATCTTTTAATCCTTACCTTTTCAATCACAATCCATCACATCTGAGCCTTTGATCTCTGTCACGTTCCTTTACAATATAGTGCTTGGGATTGCCAACGGGTTAATTTAGGTGTCAGAAGTAGGCCTTTTGGTTTATAGAGCATGGGTGTGTGTGCCCTGTTGTATAAGAGAAGGAAGGAAAGGTAAGGGATAAGGTACAGTAAATTTGGACATTTGCTCGTTTTGTTTGACTTTGGGATGAAGCTATAAGTGTTTTGGAATTGGACTTAGAATTAATGGATAATGGATTAAATGGATTCGAATTTGTTGTAAAGTCATTAAGGATTATGAGTACTTAATTCATGGGCTACACCTCGGCCAATAAAATGGGTTCGGGTGGTCGTAAAAGATGGTCGCATTCGGCTTCGATATCTCGCGTCTTTCTATACCTGTGCTGCGGTTTTTCTGTTTTGCTACTTATTTTTTTTCCCATATATGTTGTATATGTTGCTACAAGGACACATTTACAATACATACAATACATTGCATTTTTTTTGTATGATTGCGTCTTTCATTGGTCTTTTTAGGCTCGATTTGTTAGGTAAAGGTATGTGTATTTATGCATGACCAAAATCATCCATTACTAAAATATTGCGTGTTCACGCAATGTCATAATTACAATACTTAGAAAACCCAAGAATTTCATCCCTCTTTAGAATAATTACTCGAAGTAGCTAAGTGTTCATATAAGGGGATTAAGAAATCTCTAGTTTTGAAAGCCCCCGTTTTACCATTTTGATGCATTATTTATTCAGATATATCTCAGGAACAAAAACACTTAAAAGATAACAGTTCATCGTCTTGATTTTTCACCTGCCCCCAAACCAGCTTAAAAAACGAAATCATTGTTAAATACAAGTTAACTTCTAACAATACTCTTAAAATGCTAATTGTGATGCATAGCTAGCTTTTGCTCCTTTATTCCTGGACCTCTAATGCTTTTATTATTATTATTTCATGAAAATAAATTAATATGTCTTATTATCATATAATATATAACTGGTTTTGACCACAGATTGGTTTGAAATCATTTCCTAAAGAGACGATATCAGGTTGAGAACTAGGTACATTAAGGTCTAATTTCGCACAATTTAGGGGTTCTTATCCTTTTTAGATAACCCCGGAGTCAAAATTTGGCTTTATTATTATTATTGCAACATTATTAAAACTGGTCTTTTAAGCAATGCCCATTGGTATGCGAGCCGACATGGTCAGGGTCTTATTTTGACACTCGGTGATTCTCGACCTTTTTTAAAGGCTTACTCAACATCGGCTATGGGAGCGGCAAATGCAGAAAAATTTTATCTGTCTTGATTATTACTATCGTGCTTATTTGAAGACTGCCCTATTTTGCAAGACTGGCCACATCGGTTGTGAGACGCGACAAGAGGCAAGTAAAATTTTATCAGCTCCATAGTTTTTGATTTATTATTTATTACCTCACTTTAAACGGACTACCACATCGGTAGTAAGCCGGCAACGAAGTAGTGGTTTATTTCGTTGTTTTATTTAATTAAATAACATTTTTAATTCATTAGCCCAAAATTTCAAGTCATGTGGTTTTTAAACTACCTAGACAACGGTAGCGACCGTCAGGAATCGGTATAGCCTATTTCTCTCACAAATGACAAATGCATCGATTGTGTACCTTACTTTCACCAGAAGGAATCTCTACGAAGTGATTTAAACTAAGAATCACAAAAACCTAAAGCAACTTTATTTATTCAACAATTATATAATGTTTATTAAGCTGATAGGAGCAAAAAGCCACAATTAACCTCTATGAGCCTTAAAGAGAACCAACTACTCCATGTTTAGCATATAACTTATATAAAACTCTATCATTTCTCGTTCTTCAAAAAATCCGCGAATGCTTAGTCTAATAAAACAAGCTTTGCATATTTAAAGTCTATTATGGAAACTTGCAAACTTTTGGCTTTTTCGAGCTAAAATTCGCGTTTTAAAGCTTCTTGTATAAAAGACTAGCAAAAGCTTAAATTTATAAAAGTTAAGGGGCATGCTAGAGCGCAACATGCTCGATCAAGTCAAAATTTATTCCTTAAAAAGACAAAACTATGTGTCAAAACACTTATTCTATTTTTGAAAAAAAAATTAATTTTGGCATATTTTTGCTATTTTTGGTGGAAAAACGGGGTTACGTGAAGACAAGGCAAATGCAAGTAAGATCGAATCGAAAGATCCCCCCCATACTAGAACTACACATTGTCCTCAATGTGAGACTGTCACCCCCATACTAATTTCAAGGCATAATCCAAATATTAAGGGGTCTCTACGCAAATCTAAAGCCGTTTATTAATTATGCTAATAGATAAACGTTAATCAATAAGATCTAGGATATCGGATTCCCATATATAAGCATGCGAAGGATTGAAGATCGAGTGGACGATGGACAAAACCACGAGCACGAGAGTCTTCAAAATCCAGGCAATCCTGGACATAAAACACAAAACACGAAACACGAGAAAGGAAGAGGCGAGCCTCCTTACATCACACTTATTAATTAACATACTATTACTAGGGATAAGCATGGGTTGCCACCCACGAAGCGCTTGTTTTTGTGCGAGTCTCTAGCTTGACTCTCCCCATATCATCGTGATATTAGGGATAAAACACGTGGAAGAGCAAACTTCCATTGGACATTTATATGCCACCGGCTTTAGAGAAGAAAAATGAAAAGCGGAGATGTCAGGGTCAAAAATGATATCCTCACTCCCGGAGGAGAGAGGAAGAAAAGAATCCACCGGATAGGTGAAATAAGGAAGAAAAATTCGGATAACATATGTGAAGGAAAGATAATGGCGATCCTCAAAGGGTAAGCTCACATATGTAGGAGAAAAAATTTTCTTATGAATCCCGGTGTCAAAAAACTTTGACAATACTCTTCAAATTAGGTTTATCCTTAAAGTTGTTCGGGTCATGATCTAAAAACACCTCGAGAGGGAGATAAGGGATAGTGTCATTATTAAGCAAACTCTCAAGATAAATAATGTCTCCCTCCGAGTCATAATAATCATCCTCAAAATCTGGAGAAGTATCAATAGAAGATTGAATCACCTTAAGATCCTCATAATAAAGTTCTTTCGGAGGGAGAGGAGATGATGGATCATCATTCAATAACTTCTCGAGTAGAAGAATGTCTCCCTCTGGATCAAAATCGGCACCATCAATTCCTGGTGGAATTGAATCACTTGTAAGACAAGCTTCGATCTCATCGCCTCCTGGGTCGAAACACTCATCCTCATTAACATCGGAAAGAGGAGTGACTAACAAAGCCGGCTCATCAAGGTTAGAAACATAAGAGTCCTTACTCTCGATGTTCTCTAACACCTCATCAAAAAGAGGATTTACGTCACTAGAGATGTATTCGTCATCGAATTTGAAAAGAGGGTTCGAGTAAATTTTAACATTATCTTCCGGAACGTCCTCATCGGATAGTGGCTCGTCATCACTAGAGGTAAAATCGTCATTTAAATCGAAGATAGGGTTAGAGAAAGTCATAGATTTTTCCTTATAAATGTTAATGGGAGAGAAATTATCATACAAAGGTAAAATGCACTCACTATCACTCTCGGATGTATCCTCGGACTCACTTGGGATTAGGACAAGGTCCTCAACACTAGACTTTATTAATTCGTCTGATTCCTTTTCAGGAATAGTGCTAAGATGCTCATCCCCCATGAAGAGAGAGTCCGTAATCGGTAAGTCGGGTGTAATTGCAATTGATAAAGGAAGTTCAAAAATAATATCTCTCAAAGGAATAGAACTCCCCTCGTAATCATAGTCATCATCGTCATCATAGCAAAAAGATTTGAAACGTTATGAAGGATAGGTACTAAGATTAACCACCTGCTCTAGACGCTGAAAGTCTTTCTTTTTATTAATCTCAATACTCATTCCATTGAATTTACCTTTAAGCTCATCAATCATATCTTCACATTCCCTTCTAAAACGAATATCTATTTTCTCATTACGATAATCTTTAATCCCTAAGTCATTACTTAAACTTAACATTTCATCTAAATAATGCTGCTTAAGATCCTCCATTTCTTGGAGACTCATTTCTTGAAGAGAGGATTGATCGATGCTAGCCGCCTACTTTTGTTGAAGAAACTTTTGACAAAATGATTGTATCATTCGAAGAAGTTCATTCTGTAACTCATCTATTTTATCCCATCCATTATGTACATCACTTATCCTTTGCTGATTAAGGTCTTCTTGATGATTTATGGAATACTGCAGGGGTTGGTCAAAACCGGAATAGTTAAGCTCAAAATAGTTTTGATTTATCGGTTGACATTGAAAACTTTCATGAGGGCCCCCACAGTTTTCACAGCAAAGATATTGTTGTGGAAAACTTGGTGAATTTTATGGATAATATTTATCACTATAGTTTTGATTGTAGCTCGGTTCCTGCTCATAGATAAGCAGGATCCGTGGTGGACAATCATAACCAAAGTGAGAATCGTTCCCACATAACTCGCACAAGTATGTCTCGTACTGGGTGAAATCATTTGGGGGATCATTGAAAGAGTCTTGATTAAGATCATTATTGGATGCATTTCCATTACTTGAAGCATAAATGAAGCAAAATCCTTCACTAAGACCATATCCACACCACTTGCAAGAACACCGTTTGCAACGTTCACCTTTTTCTAACGGATCTTAACAATGAAAACAATGTCATTGGTCTAACGAAGATATTTAGGTTTGTGAAGGTGGGTAGGAAAAATTGGGTGTTTCATCATTTGAAATGGGTTCAGGGTTACGGACATATTCGTCTCCAAAACTCACATTTGTACAATGCCGACAATTTCCACCGTTAAACGGTCCTCCACACCACGAGCATCTTGAAAACCAAGACATTTTGATGAATTGTCAGATAAGAAGGTTAATGTATTTATATAAAATAAAACAAAAACTTTCACGGGGAAAGGATCTTCAAGGCTCGAATACAAACAATCCCGTAAAAATCGCTACACCTTAAAAATCGCTACACCTCTCCCCGGCAGCGGCGCCATTTTGATGTTCGTCTAAATACGTATCAAACAAATAACCCTTAAATATATATAATATATATAATAATAATACATATAATATACGTAAGCTAAGTATCATACAAATTACTCTTAGGAAAGAATAATAAGTAATCAACACGGGTATCGTTCTCCTCGGTAAGAGGTGAATGGAAATTCACGGTTATGTCGGGAATCGAGCTTGAATATCATTAAAGATTTGGATTTGGTTTCTAATTCTAATAACCCAAATGGAAAGTAAATTAAAGGCACGCTAATCTAAAAAGGCACAATTAAAACAATAAACACTAAAATGATAACGGGAATTTAAAAACGCGACTTAAAAACCTAAATCATCAAATTTTAACCCTACAAATGCAAATTTATTTTTTAAAAGTCCTAAATGATTAAAAATAATTTTAGAAAAAAGAATTATATTTTTTTGACTTTTATTTTATTAATTATGAATTAAAAACAGTTTTAATCTAAAAATAATACTAAAAATACTAAACTATTTTATAAAAATCTGAAAAATTCATGAAAAGTACACTTAACTATTTAAAAGCTAAAACAATACAAACTGGAAATAAGACCTACGGATAAGCTGTTAAAATAAGCAAATAAGCTTTATAAGCATAAACCAAAATAACACTATATTAACTAACTAGTGCAAACTATTAACGAAAAAGACCCAAGGGTAGTTGGTAGTGAGTGTGTGCTAAAGTGTTGGTGTGCTAAGGGGGAGGTCACATGCTCAAAACCTGTGGCCACCCTTTTTTATAAAACATTTTAAAAAAAATTCTTTTTGAAAAACCTAAAATAAGCAAAAATAAACAACATTAATAAAGAGACTTTTGATAGAACTTATTTTTATGCTAGGAAAAAGCTAATTAAAAAAGTGACAGATTGCTAATTAAGACTTAGACAAAATAAGTTAAAACTAATTTGCTTCTTTGGACTTAATAAGCAATAGGAAAAACAAAATAAGATAAAACAGATACCATGCTATACCTAATAAGTAGAGAAGAATAAAAATAAGCAAAAAAATAAGCTATAAAAGCCCTTAAGAGCTAAAGGACCAATAGATTAAGACATATATCAAAGGACATTTAACAATTTTCAAGCTAAGATAAATGACAAATAAGCAATAGGGATAAGCTAAAGATTGAAAGCAGTTAATGTCCTATAAGCTAATAACTCAAGAAAACAAGAATTAAGCAAAATGGAAATGAAATAAGCTAAAAAAAGGAGATGAAAATGACACAGACTAACTGATGCTTTTGGCCTTTTTAGATATTAAGACAGATTTTGAGCTTAAATTTAAGACTCAATAAGCTAAAACAAAAGACTACAAGCTGAAAACAGTTGAACACCTAGACTTTAAGAACATTTAAAAACCAAAATTAAGCAAACAAGAAAAAAAATAAGCAAGAAAAGAAGGGCATAATAACATGACAGACTCACTACTATTCTTTTAGCTTTTTGAAAATTATTGACAACTTGAAGCTTAAAAATAAGACTCAAAAAAGACTTTTGGAAAAACTAAAACTCAAAACAGTTTAACTTATGACTCCAATAAGCTAATATCAATAAAAATTGAACAAAATTAAGCCAGATTATGACCACTAATGATCTGCATATTTGGACTTTTTAAGAAAATATCATAAAACTTCTACTTGACTGATTTAGAAATAAGACTCAAAAAGTTATACCAAATAGAATTGACTTAAAACAGATTCTAAATGATGTGTGGAAAACTAGAAGGGGGGTTGAATAGTTTACCGCTTTTTAATTAAAGGTTTTAAATTTGTTTGTAAAATTTTAGATTCGACTTTTATGTGAATTCAACACTTGCACAATATGAACAATATACTTATCTAAACAATCAATAAAATGATATGAGAAAGTAATGTAAGACAAGAGATAAGAGTAAGAACAATCAAACCACAACGCAAGGATTTATAGTGGTTCGGTAACGAAGCACCTCTTCGCCCTACTCCACTCCCCGAGCACCAAACTCGAGAGTTTTCTTCACTATGTCAACAAACTCCCTTATGGCGGAGAAAACCGTACACAACGTTGCTTACACCAATTTACGACACAAAGCTAAATGTCGAGTTCTAATCTTAGCTAGAACCAATCTATCACAACACAACTTCACGACTTGTTCACAACTTCACAACTTCACGACTTCTTCACAACTTCACGACTTCTTCACAACTTAACTTCACCACTCTACTTATATCACAACTATCTAACCCTACTTGGTAAGATCACCACTAATTAACTATACTTACAAAGATCCCTAAGATCTAGCTACTACACACAAATATCAAATATACAATTGATTTACAAATATGTGATATGGTTGCAACAAGATTGCAATACACACTTGAGGTGTAATACTTCTTCACTTGATGATGAAAGTATTCTTCTCTTGCACTTGAGGAATTAAGCTTGGATCACTTGGAAACAAAGCTTTATGATTAAATGATCAAAGGATTTTAGAGAGGATATGTGGGCTGTTTTGAGCAGAAAGAATGAGTGCAAAAGGTGAGAAAATTATGGGGAAAAGTCCAGTATTTATAGGACAAACTGGGGGAGCGTCTACCTAGGGGCGGTCCCCTTAAATAGGTGGGCGGTCCCCTTAATTTTAAGGGGGCCGGCCGTGTATTTAAGGGGGCCGCCCAAGACTAGGGCTTCCCCAGTTTGTCTTTTGTGTAGGGGGAATTTTCTGGAACTTTTCTAGCCGTTTTAGGTCCGAAAATTTGAATTTCAAAATGTTTATTTTGAATAAAACATTTCTTTTAATTGTAGAAAATGTTTTGTAATGTTTTAAAAATGTTTACAACATTTTATAAAAGTGTGAGGTTGAATAAAAATTTCCTTTGATCATAAAATGCATTAAGCATTTATTTATTCATACCTTTAAGTGATGTATTTGTTGAAATGAGAATTTACTACTAATTACTTGTTTACGTTTAATTTTACGTTGAACGTTTTTATATTTTGTGATTATCAAAACGTAAAGATGTGAAAAAATATTAGTAATGTTTTTAGGCATTATATTTTATCAACAGTTTGTCATACCAATCGTGTCATCTTTGGTAATCTGAATAACCCTGAATTCATCTACATATCTCAATTTCGAGGACGAAAATTTCTTTTTAGAGGAGAAGAGTTGTAAAACCCAAAATTTGAATTTCATTTCGTATTAGTAATTTTGCATATAACCTAAAGTTTATTAATAAGTATTTGAAAATAAAACCTTAGGTTATAATTTTGGAAAATTATAAAGATATAACTTAAGGTATTTTTTAAAAAAAATATATATAAAACTTATATATGTACATATATATGGCCGGCCCCATATTAAAAAAAACAATATATTTTGTAATTTTGTATATTTACTTCCTTTTTATAAAAAAAACCTATTTTAAGGGATAATTATTAAAAGGTTTTAGCAAGTATTTTGTGTAATCTTAAAAATGGGAAACAAATTATTTTGTCCCCCCCTCTTTGAGTTAAATGGCAGGCCATATGGTGGTGTTGATACACCAGATCTTTTATTTTTGTAGCAAAATATATTTTAGGAAAAGAGTGTAAAAGGTTTAAGCAAATGTCTTGTAATCTCATTAAGTTCTAAGAAAATCGTGTCCCTCTTTTTCTCTTTATAAGGCCGACCACATTCACCACTCCATCACCATTATTCTCTCAAAATTCTTACTCCATAATTTTGTGTATTCCTCCATAGAAGCTTCAAGCAAGAAAAAGGTTTAGGTGTTTTTTTTTGGTAATCCTTGAAGTTTTGGTGTTCTTGGTGTAGTATTGATCTTCATTCTTTGGTGTATTCTTGGGTTCTTGGTGTTTGATCTTGCACTCCTCTCTCATTCTCATGGTATATCTTGATTTTGTTTCATTCTTGTTGTCACCTAAAAGATTGTGGAAATATAATGGTCGTTTATGTTTTGTCAATTTTCTCTAGGGTTTAATTATAATTAAAATGGTTAAATTACATGTTATGAATCCCTAAGATGGATCATTAATGTGTTATTAATAAAAACTACAAGATTAGAAACCCTAGGGTTGCTTTTAATGGGAGTTAATTAGGTTTAATTTGGGTTTGTTTGTGTGCAGAAATTTTAGGTCATTTTCAAAGGGGTATTACTCAATGATAAAATTGATTTTAACTATGCTTATTGAGTTCTCATGCTAATTTCAATGAGTCTAATTTCTGGAAAAGTTGGTCTCATAATTTTAGAAGGTCGGGAAGGTTGGTTTTGGGTTGTTAAAAGATTAAGTGTCAAAACTACAGTTTCTGGCCGAAAATTTCACTTGTAGTATTTGATTTTTAATTCGAAAACCTTAAGGAGTTAGACTCTAATTTTCAAGATGGTAAAACTACATGATATTAGCTACTGTCACGATTTTTTTTGATGAACTTTTAGAATTGTCTAACAGTATGGTTAGATACGCGTCAACTTTTCAAAGGTTCTGTCAGGTCAAAATTCGGGTCAGTTTTGGGTAACAAGGGTCAAAAGGATACTTAACTGCGACATTAAATATTAAACCAATTAAATGATCATGGGTGTATTAGACATATGTAAAAACCTCTGTGATTTTTTGTGTAATTTTAGAGGATGTTTTTATAAGCCATTTATGTATGGGAACTTACCTTGAATAAGTAGTCAAAATCTGAAATTTTTGGAAACCTTAATTAGGCCAAGTAAACTTTATTTATGGTAAGATCAAGTGTAAACTACTTAAAAAAGATATGTAATATATGGTAATCATGGTTCTTGTAGATTCGGTTAAGGTGTTGTGATCTCTTGCTTTTGTGTTTATTTCTCTCTGATTGCTTATTCGTTAAGGTACATATATTCCGTTCTTTTAGTAACGACACCTCATGACTTGCACGAGCGCTCTCATTTGTTTCAGCTACTTTGATTCGTTTGATATTCCATCTGATTTGCTATCCGTACTCATGACTCCTTTGATATTCACTGATATTCCATTTGATTTGATATTCGCAATTATGATTCTGTTGATCTTTGTTTGAATATGATGTTAGATCCGTTATCTTACCTTGATCATTAATATCTTGTTCACTTATATCTTTGCTTTAATCTTGCCCGAGCTATTTGTATCTAGTCATGGAGGTACCATGACCATGTCATTGATGCACCATGAACATGACATATCTGTGGCGGTCTCATGATTGTGATTAGTCAACGGCGTTCCCTTTTGTATGTGCACTTATTATGATTTGATTATATATGCTTTCATACACTCGCCATAGTGCTTGTATATGGATATAACTTTGTTTGCAGGGAGCGTATGGATGCATCTGAGGTACTTTTGTTCCGTTAGTTGAGGAGAATGGTTGTGTTTGTGCGAATACACCCATATCCACATTTGGTACACAAGAGGAGCTTGCCTGTGTACATTTGATTATGACTATCTGATTATTTGTTTAGGGTCTATTCATGTATAATGTTTAGACATTTGTTTGGGCTCGTGGGTATTCCTTTTATTACTCCCATCCTATTCATTTATCTATATATATCGTTTGGCATTTGTTTGGCAGGTTCTTGATATTCGTTTCGTTCAAACCTTTGTTTTATTTCCGTTATTATTATTATTATTATTATATCTGTTCACTAAGCGTTAGCTCAGCCGCGTTTTCTTTTCCAGCGGTAGGTACTAAGCGGGAAGTTGGGATGTATAAGTGTTGAGAGAGTAGAGCTTTTAGAGGACCCACCTTTATAAGAACCCTTTTTAATTGGATTTATGTTTTAAGACATTTCCTTTTGAAGATTTCTTTCATTTGACTTTGTTGGAATTTAATACTGTTGGAAGTCATTTTATTTTATGACTTGGTATTTTGATTAATAAAGTCTTCCGCTTACTTTTATATATGTTTTGATTTGACACCATAATGTGATGCTTTGTCTCTTTATCGGAGCGGGGTGTTACAATTATGGTATCAGAGTCATTTCGACCTGTAGAACCTAGGTTATGACCTGTGAGGATTGGGTAGACATTAGGCTTCCTTTTATATTTTGATCTTAACTCTAAATTTTCTTCGTTGTTTCATTTGTTGATTACTAAGATGGTCGGCACACGTCAATCTACCCCCAAATTTTCGGGTCCTGCTTTTGAGGCGGCAGTACAGCGAGCAGTTGATGCATTGTTACTTGGTCTCACCACTCGGCTCACTAATGAGATCCGTCAGAATGACACTGGGGGAAATGGTGACCAACCTCCCACCATCCACACTTGGTTGGAAAGGTTTGGGAAACGGAAGCCTCGATCTTTTAGCTCCGCAACCACTCCAGTTGATGTTGAAAACTGGATTGCTCACATTGAGAAGATATTCGAGGTTTTGGGATGTGCTATTGATTCAAAGGCTAGGTTGAAAGTTTAAGTCTGAGAGATGCTCTCAATTAGTAGAAGGCTTTTAAACAAGCCAAAGGAGGTGAGACATATATGACCACCTTGTCATGGAAGGATTTACGTGACATCTTCTTTTTGCAGTACTTTCCCAGGTCTGAGCAACAAAAGTATGAAAGGGAGTACCACACGATTCGTCAGAGAGATGGAGAGACCAGTGGTGAGCTTATGAAGAGGTTCTTCAGGTTGGCAGGTTTCGTAGGTAAGAAGGCAGGTCCTCCGGAGAAATAGGCCAAGCATTTCAAGTGGGCACTTTGTGATTAAATTCTAGATGGAATAGTGAACACGGAATTTACTGATGTGGCTCAAGTAGCCAATGCTGCTAGGAACATGGAGATTCTTCATGAGAGGTCAAGTCAGAATAACAAGAGGAACCGTATTCGACCGATAGCTCAGGATAGAAATCAGAGGGGTTATGATCAAAAGGGTTATGACGGTCGTGGTTATGACAGGCAGGGTGGCAACAGTGATCAAAAGTCATGACATAACCGAGGTCAGTAGTACAAGCGTTCTTCTGGGTCTTCAGGTCAGAAAAGATACCCGGACTATGCCTCCTCTCCTCCATGTGACATATGTGGGAAACTTCATCCGGGCAAGGCATGTTATAGGGTTACTGAAGCTTGTTTCACTTGTGGTTTGACTTGACATATGGCTAGGGATTGCCCTAAGAATGGTGGAAACGGTGGTAGGGGAGATGAGAATGACAATCAACCTGCTGCTAAGGGGCGAGTGTTTTCTTCGACCAAGGATCAGGCGGCTAACTCTTCAGGTACCATTTCGGAACTCTCTTTTTGAACGGTACGTGATCGTTGCCTATTTTGTCTTATTTGATACGGGTGCAACACATTTTGTAGTTTCTGTTTCATTTACTAAACACCTTAGCATGTTATCTACGCTTATTAATTATAACCTTCTCGAATATCTACGCTATGATAAGTATGACCACGAAATATTATAAATGTTCCGCTTTCATTTTGATGATAAGATTCGTTTTGCTAATTTGCTTCCCTAGAAATGAGTGGCTTCAGATATTTAGTCTTGGTTATGAATTAGTGACTTAATTCATTCGCACCCATAATCGTTTATATACCAATCGTGTCATCTTTGATAATCTGAATAACCCTAAATGTCATCTCCTATTCAATTTCGATTTTAATTTTCGAGGACGAAAATTTCTTTTTAGAGGGGAGGAGTTGTAAAACCAAAAAATTTGAATTTCATTTCATACTGGTAATTTTGAATATAACCTAAAGTTTATTAATAAGTATTTAAAAATAAAACCTTAGGTTATAATTTTGGGAAATTATAAAGATATAACATAAGGTATTTTGTTTTAAAAAATTATTAGATAGAAAAACTATATATGTACCATATATATGGCGCATGGCACCATATTTAAATAATATACTATATATATATATTTAGAGGAAGGTTTAAATTAAAAAGATAAATATTCGTAAAAGAACTACACTAGGCATGTTTTTTAAAATATTTTCGGAAAATATTTCTAAAAAATATTCACAAGATAGAGTTTGTTGATGCATAAAAAATTTTGTAAAGAAAGATTTTCTAATTTTTGCGTTTTCGTTCGTTTTTTTTAATGCACAAAAAACGAATATTTTTATTGCTACAAAAAATTTTTTGTGCATCAAATTTTCAATTTTGTTCATTTTTTGTGCTCAAATTCTTTTTGACCCCAACTTCTTGTGACTTTTTGCATCAAAATTTTATTGCGCATCAACGATAACATGTTGAAATTTTTGTGCATCAACAATTTTTCTTTGTTGCAATCAAAAATGTCATTTTTTTGTGGTACTATTTTAAAAAAAACGTTTAAAAACTCGAAATTAGAAAACTTCATTCACAACTTTTTTATGCACCAACATACCGGATCTTGTGAATTTTTTTCAGAATTTTTCGAGAACTTTTAAAAAAAACCATGTGTAGTGTATCATTCTCACGAATATTTGTCTTTTTATTTGATCTTTACCCTATATATATATATATATATATATATATATATATATATATATATTGTAAATTTGTATATTTACTTCCTTTTTATAAAATAAAACATATTTTAAGGGATAAGTATTAAAAGGTTTTAGCAAGTATTTTGTGTAATCTTCAAAATGGGAAAAAAATATTTTGTCCCCCACCTCTTTGAGTTAAATGGCCGGCCATATGGTGGTGTTGATAAACAAAATCTTTTATTTTTGCAGTAAAAGATATTTTAGGAAAGGAGTGTAAAAGGTTTAAGCAAATGTCTTGTAATCTCCTTAAGTTCTAAGAAAATCTCGTCCCCTCTTTTTCTCTTTATAAGGCCGGCCACATTCACCCCTCAATCACCATTATTCTCTCAAAATTCTTACTCCATAATTTTGTTGTTTCATCCATAGAAGCTTCAAGCAAGAAAAAGTTTTAGGTGTTTTTTTTTGGGTAATCCTTGAAGTTTTGGTGTTCTTGGTGTAGTATTGATCTTCATTCTTTGGTGTATTCTTGGGTTCTTAGTGTTTGATCTTGTACTCCTCCCTCATTCTATAGGTAATTATTGATTTTGTTTCATTCTTGTTGTCACCATGATTACATATGCAAAAGTTTTCATAAAAACCTAAAAGATTGTAAGAAATAACGTGTTTATGTTCTTGTCAATTTCTCTAGGGTTTAATCTAATTAAAATGGTTAAATTACATGTTATGAAACCCTAAGATGATTATTAAATGTGTTATTAATAAAAACTACAAGATTAGAAACCCTAGGGTTGGTTTTAATGGGTGTTAATTATGGTTTAATTAGGGTTTGTTTGTGTGTAGAATTTTAGGTCATATTCAAAGGGGTATAACTCAATGATAAAAATAGATTTTAATAAGATTATTGAGTCTATGACTAATTTCAATGAGTCTAATTTCTGGAAAAGTTGGTCACATAATTTTAGAAGGTTGGAAAGGTTGGTTTTTGGTTGTTAAAAGATTAAGTGTCAAAACGGAAGTTTCTGACCGAAAATTTCACTTGTAGTATTTTATTTTAATTCGAAAACCATAAGAAGTTAGACACTAATTTTCGAGATGGTAAAACTACATGATATTAGATACGTCCATGATTTTTTTTAGATTTTAGGAATTGTCTAAGTATCGTAAATACGCGTCAACTTTTCAAAGGTTCTGCCAGGTCAAAATTCGGGTCAGTTTTGGGTAACAAGGGTCAAAGGGATACTTAAACATGGAAATAAATTAAACCAATGATCATGGGTGTATTAGACATATGTAGGAACCTCTGTAATTTTTGGTGTAATTTTAGAAGATGTTTTTATGGGTCATTTATGTATGGGAACTTACCTTGAATAAGTAGTCAAAATCTGAAATTTTTGGAAACCTTAATTAGGTCAAGTAAACTTTATTTATGGTAAGATCAAGTGTAAAACTACTTAAAAAAAGATATGTAATATATGGTAATCATGGTTCTTGTAGATTCGGTGAAGGTGTTGTGATCTCTTGCTTTTGTGTTCATTTCTCTCCGATTGCTTATTCGTTAAGGTACATATATTCCGTTCTTTTAGTAAGGACACCTCATGACTTGTTTCTCATTTGTTTCAGCTACTTTGATTCGTTTGATATTCCGTCTGATTTGCTATCCGTACTCATGACTCCTTTGATATTCCGTTTGATTTGATATTCGCAATTATGATTCTGTTGATCCTTGTTTGAATATGATGTTAGATCCGTTATCTTGACTTGATCATTAGTATCTTGTTCACTTATATCTTTTGCCTAAATCTTGCCCGAGCTATTTGAACTAGTCATGGAGGTACCATGACCATGTCATTGATGCACCAATGGCATGACACTATCTGTGGCGGTGTGATTAGTCCACGGCGTTCCCTTTTGTATGTGCACTTATTATGATTTGATTATATATGTTCGTACACTCGCCATAGTGCTTGTGTATATGGATATAACTTTGTTTTGCAAGGAGCGTATGGATGCATCCTAGGTACTTTGTTCCGTTCAGTTTAGGTGAATGGTTGTGTGTGTGCAATACACCCCATATCACATTTGGTACACAGGAGGAGCTTGCCTGTGTATATTTGATTATGACTATCTGATTATTTGTTTAGGGTCTATTCATGTATCATGTTTAGACATTTGTTTGGGCTCGTGGGCATTCCTTTGATTACTCCCATCCTATTCATTGATCTATATATATCGTTTGGCATTTGTTTGGCAGGTTCTCGATATTCGTTTCGTTCAAACCTTCGTTTTATTTCCGTTATTATTATTATTATATCTGTTCACTGAGCGTTAGCTCAGCCGCGTTTTCTTTTCCTGCGGCAGGTACTAAGCGGGAAGCTGGGATATGAGTGTTGAGAGTAGGAGCTTTTAGAGGACCCACCTTTAGAAGAACCCTTTTTATTTGGATTTATGTTTTAAGACCTTTCCTTTTGAAGATTTCTTTCATTTGACTTTGTTGGAATTTAATACTTTTGGAAGTCATTTGTTTCATGACTTAGTATTTTTATTTAATAAAGTCTTCCGCTTGCGTTTATATGTTCTGATATGACACCATAACGTAACTCTTGGTCTCTTTATCGGAGCGGGATGTTACAATTATGGTATCAGAGCCATTTCGACCTGTAAAACCTAGGTTATGACCTGTGAGGATTGGGTAGACATTAGGTTTCCTTTTGATATTATCGCTTCCTTTCGTATTTTGATCTTAACTCTAAATTGTCTTCGCTGTTTCATTCGTTGACCGAGTATTTTCTTCGACCAAGGATCAGGCAGCTAACTCTTCAGGTACCGTTTCGGGAACTCTCTTTTTGAACGGTCGTGCTGTTTTTGTCTTATTTGATACGGGTACAACACATTTTTGCAGTTTTTGTTTTATTTACTAAACACATTAGCATCTTCCCTACGCTACTTAATTATACCTTACCGATATCTACGCCTATGAAAAGTCTGACCACGAATATCCGAACTGTCCGCTTCGTTTTGATGATAAGATTTGTTTTCCAAATTTGTCTCCCTTAGAACTGAGTGATTTCGATTTTATTCTTGGTATGAATTGGTTGTCTCCAAATTTGTCTCCCT
The DNA here is from genome assembly GCA_026074375.1 of Tanacetum coccineum. Taxonomy (NCBI): domain Eukaryota; kingdom Viridiplantae; phylum Streptophyta; class Magnoliopsida; order Asterales; family Asteraceae; genus Tanacetum; species Tanacetum coccineum. The sequence goes on from BQNB010029051.1 coordinate 51,815, forward strand.
ATCGTTTGTCATACCAATCGTGTCATCTTTGGTAATCTGAATAACCCTGAATTCATATACCTATTTCAATTTCGATTTCAATTTCGAGGACGAAATTTTCTTTTAAAGGGGAAGAGTTGTAAAACCCAATATGTGAATTTCATGTCATATTGGTAATTTTGAATATAATCTAAAGTTTATTAATAAGTATTTGAAAATAAAACCTTAGGTTATAATTTTGGGAAATTATGAAGATATAACATAAGGTATTTTGTTTTAAGAAAAATATAAAACTTATATATGTATATATATATGGCCGACCCCTTATTTAAAAAAGAAATATAATATATTTTGTAATTTTGATTATTTTGTATATTTACTTTCTTTTTATTAAAAACCTATTTTAAGGGATAAGTATTAAAAGGTTTCAGCAAGTATTTTGTGTAATCTTCAAAAAGGGAAAAAAATATTTTATCTTCCCTCCTCCTTCATTTAGACCGGCCCTTAGCGGTGATTTTACAAGAAAATCTTTTATTTTTGTAGCAAATGATATTTTAGGAAAAGAGTGTAAAAGGTTTAAGCAAATATCTTGTAATCTCCTTAAGTTTTAAGAAAATCTTATCTCCTTTTTTTCTCTTTATAAGGCCGGCCATATTCACCCTCTCTCATTATTCTCCATCATTCTCTAAAAATTTTGTCTCCATAATTTTGTGTATTCCTCTATAGAAGCTTCGAGCAAGAAGAAGGTTTAGGTGTCTTTGGGTAATCCTTGAAGTTTTGGTGCTTTGGGTGTGATTCTTTGGTGTATTCTCGGTGTTTTGGTGTTCTTGATTTGTGGTTCTCCTCTAAACTACATTCCATAGGTAATTCTTGATTTTGTTTCACTCTTGTTGTCACCATGATTACATATGCAAAAGTTTTTATAAAAACCTAAAAGATTGTAAAGAATAATGTGTTTATGTTCTTGTCAAATTTCTCTAGGGTTTAATCTAATTAAAATGGTTAAATTACATGTTATGAAACCCTAAGATGATCATTAAATGTGTTATTAATAAAACTACAAGATTAGAAACCCTAGGGTTGGTTTTGATGGGTGTTAATTAGGGTTTTCATGGTTAATAATTCTGGGCAGAATTTTAAGTAATGTTCAACGGGGTATATCTTGATGATAAAAATTGGTTTTAACATGATTTTTGAGCCTAAAGTTAATTTTAAAGAGTCTAGTTTTTGAAGAGTCTAGTTTCTGGAAAATCCGGCCTCATGTCAATTTGAGGTCGGGAAGGTCGGTTTTTAGATTCTATAAGATTAAGTGTCGAATCTGGAATTTCTATCCGAAAAATTCAGTTGTAGTGTTTTATTTTTAATTCGAAAACCGTAAGGAGTTGGCCTCTAAAATTTGATTTGGTAAATCGTCATGATATTAGCTACGTCTGTGAATTTTTTTGAGATTTTTCTGAGTTGTCTAAGTATGGTAAATACGCGTCAACTTTTCAAAGGTTCTGCAGGTCAAATTCGGGATCAGTTTTGGGTAACAAGGGTCAAAGGGATACTTAAACATGGAAATAAATTAAACCAATGATCATGAGTGTATTAGACATATGTAGGAACCTCTGTAATTTTTGGTGTAATTTTAGAAGATATTTTTATGGGTCATTTATGTATGAGAACTTACCTTGAATAAGTAGTCAAAATCTGAAATTTTTGGAAACCTTAATTAGGTCAAGTAAACTTTATTTATGGTAAGATCAAGTGTAAAACGACTTAAAAAAAGATATGTAATATATGGTAATCATGATTCTTGTAGATTCGGTGAAGGTGTTGTGATATCTTGCTTTTGTGTTCATTTCTCTCTGATTGCTTATTCGTTAAGGTACATATATTCCGTCCTTTTACTAAGGACACTTCATTCTCTTTTGTTTGGATACTTGATCTATTTGATATTCATTTGATATTCCTTTAAGTTGATGTCCGTAATCATGACTCGTTTGATGTTGACAATCCATTTGATTCGATATTCGTTTGTATGAATCTGTTGGTTTTTGTTTGGAATATGCTACTAGATTCGTTTCCATATTTGGATTATTCGAAACTTGTTCACTTATATCTTTGTTTCAATCTTTCCCGAGCTATTTGTATCTAGTCATTGAGGTACAATGACCATGTCATTGATGCACCAATGGCATGACACTATCTGTGGCGGTGTGATTGGTCCACATCGTTCCCTTTTATATGTGCACTTATTATGATTTGATTATATATGTTTGTACACTCGCCATAGTGCTTGTGTATATGGATATAACTTTGTTTGCAGGGAGCATATGGATGCATCCTAGGTACTTTGTTCCGTTCAGTTTAGGTGAATGGTTGTATGTCTGCAATACAGCCCATATCACATTTGGTACACAGGAGGAGCTTGCCTATGTACATTTGATTATGACTATCTGATTATTTATTTAGGGTCTATTCATGTATCATGTTTAGACATTTCTTTGGGCTTGTGGGCATTCCTTTGATTACTCCTATCCTATTCATTGATCTATATATATCGTTTGGTATTTGTTTGGCAGGTTCTCGATATTCGTTTCATTCAAACCTTTATTTCATTTCTATAATTATTATTATTATTGTATCTGTTCACTGAGCATTAGCCCAGCCGCGTTTTCTTTTCATGCGGCAGGTACTAAGCGGGAAGCTGGGATAAGAGTGTTGAGAGTAGGAGCTTTTAGAGGACCTACCTTTAGAAGAACCCTTTTTATTTGGATTTATGTTTAAGACCTGTCCATTTAAAGATTTCTTTCATTTGACTTTGTTGGAATTTAATACTGTTGGAAGTCATTTTATTTTATGACTTGGTATTTTGATTAATAAAGTCTTCCGCTTGCTTTTATATATGTTCTAATTTGACACCATAATGTGATGCTTTGTCTCTTTATCAGAGCCGGGTGTTACATGGACCCTCAGTTCCACTTCCTCCTCTTTCTTCTTCTATTAAGGAGGTGGAACGAGACCCGAGACGATCATAAACTAGGTACTTCTCAAAAGTACCCCATGGGTCCCACCTCTTACTATCCTTGAGAAGTACCAACACGGGTCCCCACCTCTATTAGTCCGGCCGTATTCCGTTTCCCATCCTTCTAGATCTTTTGAGATCCCTCCTTATCCTACTTCTAGATCTTTTGTGATTCCTAAGCGAAATCCTCATCAACCTCTAATTCCTTGTCCTTCACGGTTGAACAAGGAGAAGCTTCAAGACAAGTCTCATATTTAAATCAATAAGTGCTTGCAGATGTTCAAGAAACTTCACTTCAATATCAGTCTTGCCGACGCTTTAGCTCTTATGCCAAAGTATGCTAAAATGTTAAAAGATATCCTTTCCGATAAGGAAACTATTAAAGGATAAGGCAAATACTCCAATATTGAAAATTGCTTAGCGGTCCTCCTTAAAAATTTACTCGAGAAACTTAGAGTCCCTGGGAAATTTCTCATTCCTTGTGACTTTCCTGAGCTTGAGAAATGCATGGCACTAGCCGATTTAGGTGCCAACATTAACCTCATGCCACTCTCAGTATGGAAAAAATTAATGCTTCCTGAACTTGTAACCACTCGTATGACCCTCGATCTAGCTAACAGGTCTATTATTTCTCTAGCTGGTATAGCAGAGGATGTCGTCGTACAAGTAGGTAAGTTCACATTCCCTGCTGACTTCATTGTCGTCGACTATGACTTTGATCCTCATGTTCCCCTTATCTTAGGGAGACCCTTCTTGAGGATGGCTCGTGCTCTAGTCGATGTATACGAAGAAGAGTTTATTCTGAGAGACGGTGATCAAAATTTGATCTTTCATGCTGATAGCACTTCGAAATATCCTTATAAGCATGGAAATGAGTCAGTTAATATGATTAATTTCATTGACATCACATGCGAGGATCGTTTTAACAAAGTGTTAAAAATTTAAAAATCAATTCATCATTTTAGTGGCAGTATCACTTCTCCTTCTGATTCTTTTCTTAGTCTCACATCTTTTAAGACTATTGATTCTCTTCTCGAGGAGTTCGCCGATGAACTCGCTCTCATTGAGTCATTTCCACCTGGAAATGATGACATTCACTTTGATGCTGAATCTGGTCTGAGAGAATTAGAATATTTGCTAAATCGAGTTCCTTTAATAGATTCTTCTCCGAAGGATAATAATGAAGAAATTGATCCTATTCTCGAGGGGTTCGCTAATGAGCCCTCTCTAGTTGACTCATTTCCATCTAAAAAAGATGATGATTTCTTTGATTTTGAAAATGAT